>PVJA010018586.1:0-39616 GCA_004027025.1 Myocastor coypus | reverse complement strand
TGAGACAGGGTCTCGCTGTACAGTTCAGGCTGGCCTTGAGCTCAGTTTTGTAGCCCAGGCTGGTCTCAAACTCTCACAGATCCTCCTGCCTCAGCCTCCCGAGTGCTGGGATTACAGGCGTGTGCCACCATGCCTGGCTCATAAGATGCCTTTCAACAGGGACTAGGAATGAAGTTTAGTTATAGAGCATGTGTAAAGCCATAGGCTAGATCCTCAATACTGTAAAAGGAAAAAAAAAAAAAGTGCTTTTCAAAAAATATTTAATAGACTACTTTGAAAATGGCCTTTTATGCTGGGTGTGGTGGCGCATGCCTGTAATCCCAGCACTTGGGAGGCTGAGGCAGGAGGATCAGTGTGGGTTCAAGACCAGCCTGGACTACAAAAGGGAGCTCAAGGCCAGCCTGAACTGCATAGAGAGACCCTGTCTAAAAAGGGGGGGGGGGAGTAAAGCTTGTTTTAGCTCAGCAGAGTAAAGCGCCTGCTTAGGCTGACTCAGGCCAGGGCTGGATTCCCGGCTGTGATGCCCTGGCCTCGGCCCCACCCCTGGGAGCACTGACAAGTTGACTGAGACTGGGTATGGTGGCACAAGACTGCAATCCCAGTGCTTAGGAGGCAAAAACAGGAGGATCACTACAAGTATCCAATCTATGTAGTGAGACCCTGTACTAAATACAAAAAAAGAAAGAAAGAAAGAAAGAAAGAAAGAAAGAAAGAAAGAAAGAAAGAAAGAAAGAAAGAAAGAAAGAAATGGTTTCTTATTCATAAAGTGGAATAACTTACTTAATGTACTGGCATTATTCATTCTTTCCCAAGTCACCAATCAAACAGATTCAAATACTTAAGGATTATCCTCAGAAAAACTGAAAAAGCAGGCACTCAAGAAACTTCCTGGTTAATTCTCTTGCTTGATTCACTTTAGAGCCCTGGCAGATGCCTATGGCTCCTCACTAGGGACAGTGCGCATGTTCCTTTTCAAGAATGAAATTGCTGAGAACCAAGTCGACAAGAGTAGTAACAATGTGTTCTAAGGACTGCCCTAAGGAGAAAACACTGAGACAACATGGTCACTTTTGCAACCAGATAATCAAAGCTCCTCTCCATCTCTTCATAAGACTATTTCTAAAAAGGGAATCACCATTGGTAAGGCACAATTTTAAAATGTTCCATTTTTTAGTGCTGTCTGCTACATGCTAGATAAATAAGATCAGGTCTGCTAAGGAGATTTTGGTGAAAACACCAGAGGTGTTAGAAGAAAAGACTAGGCCCACACAAGTTAGCAAAAGAAGCTCAGTAGAAAGGAGGCTAGGATTGAAACCCACAAACCTATTTATTTCCTGGTGCTGAATGCTATTCCATATACCTTCTTCTAGAAGAACCAGCAATTCTTCTGTGGTTGCCTTTTCATCATCCGCCAGTTTAGACAGTTTTTCAGCTATAAGAAGACCAAAAAGTATAAGCTGGGCTAAGCTGCGGAGGCCGAGGCAGGATATTCGCCAGAGCCCAGGAGTTTGAGACTGGCCTGAGCAAGATCAAGACTTTGCCTCAAAATACTCACATCCAGATATTTATGGCCAGGAGAAAGGATCTGGGCATTTGTTTGAATAATAAATGGCTTCCAGAGTCATTTCAGGACCCAAGTAAAGTGCCCAAGAAAGTGAGATAAAGAACATATATATGGCAGCTGAGTATGTAGCTCAGTGGTAGTGCACTTGCCCAGCATGCATGAAGTTCCACATCCAATCCCTAGCAGTGCAAAAACCAAAACACCAAACCCAAGAAGATAATTATTCCTTCCCAAATGCTCACAATTCAATGCTTTAGATCTATTCAGTTCTTCTTCTCTAACAAAACAAGCCACATAAAGAACAGGTGTTGTACCTAAAGACTCTCGAATAAAGCTGTACTGAGTGTCTTCATTTCTACACTTGTGACTCAAAATTATATTGGCCACTTTCATATCAACTCTGAGCTTGAGGCTGTCAAGGCCAAGTAATTCTAGGAAACAAACACAGGCAGCTCCTATGGAAGGTATGTGGAAAGATGAGAGCCCTAAGACATAGGCTTCCTTGCCTGCTTGCTGGATCCTGAAAAAGAAAGGAATCAAAATCACATCAGCAAATTAAACCTTTCTCATCAGGAAAAGCACATTTGTGGAATTACACTAGTGATACACGGAGAGCAGGACCTGTGGGTTTTCACTCCCTCCCACTCTCCTTTTACTCCCTTATACACATACATTTGGATTCAAGGTAGCTTTTTAGTTGTCTTCAGGCTCCGTGCCTCCCTCTCTTTCCTTACATCAATCTTCTCTTAAAGCACCAACTCATGGTCTACACTATTTTTGTTTCCAACTTCATCCAGAAGGGCAGAACTTCAAAAAGGAACTAGCCTTATTTTCATTATGTACACAAACTACCAACAAGATTAACAGCATTTCTGTTTGATACCTTAAAGTGCAAAATTGACACTTTTATATGGCAACAAATTTCTACAAAGATGCACAAGATGTTTTCAACCATGTTTGTTATATAGAATAGAAATAAGAGACTTGTAAGACTTTTTTGTCTTTCATTCTCACTTCTCTGAACTACTTGACTATTTCACCATAAAAACTAATGACTTTCTTTCATAAAAAATGCATTATTTTGATAATTACAAATACGACAAATGAAAAATAGTACCAATTTGTTTTAAATACTCACAGCTTCTTGGGAGTCTTGCTTTTGGTTAATTCCTGGACCAGAAAAGTACCAAATGCAAATGATGGGCGCCCATGATGTAAATAATAAGCAAAATTTAGACGTTCCACTATAGCATATTTATTTACTAAGCCAGGATTAGAGAAATGTGGAAGATGACTCAGAGCTTCTAAGGGAGAAAGTAAAGCAATATTAATCTTCTCTACCTTATGAAGTTAATTTCACACTTGCATACAGAAAGCTTAACTCTTTTTTTTTTTTTTTTTTGTCTTTTTGAGACAGGGTCTCGCTATGCAGTTGAGGCTGGTCCTGCGCTCACTTTTGTAGCCCAGGCTGGTCTCGAACTCACACCAATCCTCCTGCCTCAGCCTCCCAAGTGCTGGGATTACATAGAAAGCTTAACTCTTTAATGGTAAAAAAAGAAACTGTTGGTTTCTACATTTTATATCATAGCACAGCACACGTTATTACTTTGAACCTATCAAAATCTAGTAATTTTATTTAAATGTATAGGTAGTCTCCTTTTGTACTCCCCATACTGAACCCATTTCAATTTTATTTATTTTTTGGTTTTTTTGAGGCCAGGTCTGTCTACTCTGGGCACGAATTTATAATCCTTCTGGCTGAGCCTTCAGAATGCAGACATTATAGCTATGACTTTCCTGTGATTTTAGTTGCTGAAACTCTTCTTTTTCTTTCTGGAGACTTAGCACTGCAGTAATTTCTAACCTATTAAGTGCTTTGGCTGATCTCCTTGCCTCTGTAGATTTCTGTTCTTCATAGCAAAATGAGCACACTGGGCTAAATGACCTTTGAGGGCCATGACACCTGAAGTACTTCACTTTTTATTATTATTATTATTATTATCATTATTATTAAATGACATTCTCTCAAGAAAGCAGTGCTGAATTACAGCTGTGACTATAGCCTGGTAGGGCCAACGGAGTAAGTTTCAGTGACTTCTGGGGGTGCACAGGAGGTTGGACTTCCTGGCTACAGTTCTAGCCATGGTTACTGGTGCTAAGATGTGACTGAGGGGAATAATCAGGTGTAGGTTTAGGGTGTGGGATATCCCTACACCAAATGAAGAGTACTAACTGGAAATAGGAAAAAGCAAACCCAGAAGTGACTCCTCAGGGCAATTATGACACTGTTAACAGAGTAGGAAGAAGCTTTAGTATGGTAGCTCTAGTATATTAGTATTAATAGGTTTTTGGGTCATAAAAGAATTTGATCGATTCCTGATCTTCACAATACCAGTTGTGTGACCTTGAACAATTTAGCTTTCTAAAAATTTACATACTTAAAGAATAGAACACAATATTTTGATATACTTATTTTGATTTAATCATTACTAAAGTTGAGCAAATCCAACATCCCACATACTTACTTCATTTTCTCTGGGTAGTAAGATTATTTAAAATCTACTATGGTAAATTACCCCTACATGTAATTATCATTATGTACATTATATTGTACCTCTAAACTTCATCTTATATAACTACAACTTTGTACCCTTTGACTTATGTCTTCTTGTTCCCCACTGCCAATAATTACCATTCTGCTCTGTTACTAAGCATGTGATTTGGTAGGGGCAGTACAGGATATTGAACTCAAGACTTTTGACCTTTTTTTGAGACAGGATGCTATTAAGTTGCCTAGGCTGGGATCAAAATTGCAATCCTCCCAACATAGCCTCCTCACATGCAGGGATTACAGACATGTGCCACCATGTCTATCTGATTCTCCTATTTACTACATGTACCATATTATGCATCATTTATCTTTTTTTTGGGGGGGGTACCAATGATCAAATTCAGGACCTCACTTATGCCACAGAACTATCTCCCCAGCCTCATTTGTCTTTCTGAATGGAACTTACTTCCCTTGGAAGAATGCCCTCTAAGCCAGGCGTGGTGGTGCACACCTGTAATCCCAGCACTCGAGAGGCTGAGGCAGGAGGATCGGTGCGAGTTCGAGACCAGCCTGGGCTACAAAAGTGAGCTCAAGGCCAGCCTGAACTGCATAGCAAGACCCTGTCTCAAAAAGACAAAAAAAAAAAAAAGAAGAAGAAGAATGCCCTCTAGCTTTACACATGTTTTGCAAATGACAAGATTGCTTTTTCAATGCTAGACAACATTCTATCATGCATGTGGAAACAGTTACGTATTTATATGTGCGCTGCCAAAGTGAGCACAATATTTATTACACAATATATATCTATATCTAACATTACATGTTTTGATATCATATATTACATGTATATATATATATATATATATATATATATTGTAATATCTGCCATTCATGGACATTATATCTATTCATCTGTCAATGGATACCCATTTATTTCTAGATATTCTCTACTATAAACATAACTGCATAAACATGGGAATACAGATTTCTTTATGTAATGTTAATTTTATTTCCTGTGGGCATATACCCACAAGAGAGACAGGTCATGGTAGTTTCATTTGTAACTTATTTAGGAACCTCTATACTGTTTCCCATAGTGTCTGCCATCAACCTACACTCCTCAAACTATATACAATGGCCTCCTTTTCTCCACACTCTTGTCAATACTTAAAATCTTGTTTTTGTTATAAAAACCATCCTACTTGATGCAAACTGCTGTTTCTTTGTAGTTTGATTTGCAATTCGTTAGCACTTAGCAATGTAAACTTTTTCATGTATCTTTTGGATACTTAAGTCCTCTGTAGAAAAAAATTTATTCAGGACTTTTGTTCATTTTTAAAGATATATTTTCAAAAAATGTATTTAGTACAGGGTCTACAGGGTCTAACTACACAGATAAGACTCAGTGATCCTGTTTTCAGCCTCCCAAGCACTGGGATTTTAGGCTCATGCCACCACATCCAGTCTGTCACTGTCTCTGTGTGCCCCAGGGGTGGAGTTGGCATGCATGTGATGCCAGGGATCTAAACCCTGCACTATGCCTAAGCAGGTGCTTTAGCCTGCTGAACATTCTAGCCAGCTCCTTATTTATTTTTAATGTATTCAGTTGTTGCAGGATCTCACTGTGCAGCTCAGACTCTGGTGATCCTTCTAGCCTCCTCAGGGCTGGGATTATAGGTATACCCACACTGCACCTGGATGGCAGGCTCAGCCTACCCTGGGCGCAGGGCTGGTGCAGCATGTGGTGCCGGTGATCAAACATGTTCCCTGTGCTTGCCTAACCTTGCCTGAGCAGGTGCTTTGGTCCACTGAGCTATCTCACCAACCCTTTATGCTCATTTTTTTTTTTTTTTTTGGTTAAAAATGGCTAATCAACTCCATTTTTTTTTCAACTTCATTTTTGTATAAAACACATGGAAGAAACCTAGCTAATCACCACACAACTATAATCACATGAAAAGTACTTTATCAAACTTGATGTCTAAGAACAGACCAATATTTGTTTATATCTACAGCATTGTCTATGTATTTCCTTTAACTGATTTTAAATGCCATGTGTCCCCACTGATGTCTTCTGTCCAGGCAACAGCACAAGGAAAGGGCAGTAGAGGGTAGGTGACAACCCTAAGTAGTTTTCTGCTGTCTCTTCTTTTTTTTTTTTTTTTTTGAGGCAGGGTCTCATATAGTTCAGGCTGGCCTTGAGCTCACTTTTATAGCCCAGGCTGGTCTCGAACTCACACTGATCCTCCTGCCTCAGCCTCCCAAGTGCTGGGATTACAGGCGTGAGCCACCACACCCGGCCTCTGCTGTCTCTTCTTTCCAATCACGTATTTGTGGATGTGAGGAATCACCACTGCCAGCTATAGTCACCTTGATGAGGGAATGCAATTCTTTATCTCCGTGGATGATGAGCTACAAGTGACGTGGAATGATAGGCTTGACTTTGAGATCCTTCCCTGCATTCTGCCAGCTCCAGCACCTGGGCAGTGAGGTACTGCAGCACTGTAGTGGCACCCACTCATCTGTGGCCAGTAGTGTGTATCTTCAGATGTCTGTGGACGATGTGGCCCACAGGAAACTGCAGCCCAGTTCTCTCTGAGCGCGACACTGCTTTGGCCTTGCCAATGTCCTTCCCAGCTTTGCTCCCAGCTATAGTCTTGGCCGACTCTGACTCTGGTCAGCTGCTTAACTGCCTGCTCCACTGTGCACTGCCATAGCTGCTTTTTTGCTCATGTTTAACCGAGTTATTTTATTGTCTTGCTGCTGAGTTATGTGCGTACATTAATATATTCTGGATATAGACCTCTGGTTAGATCTGGAGTGTGTAATTATTTTCTTCCAGTTTATTTTATTTAATTTTATTTATTTATTTATTTATTTTGTCTTTTTTTGAGACAGGGTCTCACTATGCAGTTCAGGCTGGCCTTGAGCTCACTTTGGTAGCCCAGGCTGGTCTCAAACTTGCACTGATCCTCCTGAGTGCTGGGATTACAGGCGTGCACCACCACGCCTGGCTTTTTCTTCCAGTTTATAGATACATTTCCTTTACCAGTTGTTTCTTTTTCTGGGCAGAAATTTTCTTGTTCAATGTAGATTCACATTTCTTTTTTTAAATCTTGTTGCCTAAGCTTTTGGTGTCCCATATAAAAAAAATAGTTGTCAAAGCCAATGTCAAGACACTTTCTCTGTACACTTTTTTCCAGGAAATTTATGGCCTTAGGTCTTACATTTATTTTTATTTATTATTTTTTTTTAATCTTTTTGAGACAGTGTCTCACTATGCAGTTCAGGCTGGCCTTGATCTCAATTTTGTAGCCCAGGCTGGTCTTGAACTCGCACCTATCCACCTGCCTCAGCCTCCCGAGTGCTGGGATTACAGGCATGCGCCACCACACCCAGCCAGGTCTTACATTTAAGTCTTTACTCCAATTTATGTATGGCTGAAGGGTACAATTTCATTCTCTTAATTTGAACACCCAGTTCTCCTAGCATCATTTATTGGGCAGTCCTTTCCCTATGGCATATTCTTAGTATCTTTGTTGAAAATTAGTTGATTACATGAGAGTGAGACTCTTTCTGGGTTCTCTATTCTGTTACATTTCTCTATGTATCATACTGCCTTATTACTACAGCTTTGAGATCAGGAATAGTAATGTTTCCAGCCTTTTTGTTCAGACTTACTATAGTTCTCTAGAGATTGTAACAACTTTAAGACTGTTTTCTCCACTTCTATGAAAAACATCACTGGAATTTTGATAAGAATTTCACTGAACTTATAGATAGCTTTAGGTAGTGTGAACATTTTAACAATATAGTTTCAATCCACGGACACAGAATATATCTATTTATTTATACTTTTTAATGCTCCTGTATATGGTATTGATTTCTTTTTCAGATTATTCATTATTAATGCACCAAAACACTATTTTTGTATACTGACCTTCTATAATAACTTTACTGAATTCATTTACTAGTTTTAACAGTTGGTGAAGTATGTATGTATGTATGTATGTATGTATTTATTTATTTTTATTTGGTACAGGGTCTCACTACACAGCTCCGACTCATAGTGATCTTCCTGTATCAGGGCTGGGATTACAGGGATATGCCACCATGCCTGGTCTTGGTGGCCTGCTCAGCTTGCCCCAGGGTGGGGCCGGCATGACATATGGTACCAGGATGGAACCCAGGTCCCTGTGCTTGCCTATGTAGACACTTAAGACCATTGAGCTATCTCTGTAGCCCCAACAGTTGGTGTTTTTTAGAGGATTTTCTGTACACAAAACTGTACCATGATAGTTGAATTTCTTTTCTCATTTAATCCTCTCTTTAAAAAAAAAAAAAATGTTTTACTTATTTTATACAGGGTCTTGCTATGCATTTCAGACTGGTAGTGATCCTCTTGTCTCAGCCTCCCCAGTGCTGAGATTACAGGTATGTGCCACCATGCTTGGTTTCAATGGCCAGCAGGGCACACACCAGGGCCAGCATGGCATACAGTATGTGGTACCAGGGATTGAACTCAGGCAAGTGCTAGACCACCAAGCTATCTCCCCGGCCCAAGGATGTCGAGTTTTATTTAAGTATTTTTTTTTGCATCTACTGCTATCATTATACATTTTTTGTCCTTCATTCAGTTAACATGGTATGATACTGATTAATCTGTGCATGTTGAACCATATTTGTAGTTCTGTTAGTATTATATTTAACCTTTAATTCCACAAAGCAGTAACTATTTAGCTACAAAACTCTTATTAATCTGCAAAAAGAGCTTTAAAAATTAGCATGAAAGTATTTTCTCATTTTAGAGAAATTCAAAGTCAAAATACTTGGATATGAATAGTAAGAAACAGCCACTCCTGCCAAGCCCTCATCTTTAACTGCTCTTAGCTACTTGCTGGCCATAGGAGAAAACAAGGAGATAAAGTAACATTTGAAACTTGTTCTAAGAACCAGTTCTGTGCTGGGGAGACAGCTCAGAGGCACAAGTGCAAAGTCATAAGTTCGATTACCAGTATGAAAAAAAAGAATCAGTTCTGGAAAGTGTTTTCAAAGTTATAAATTTATCCTGGAATAAAGCCTAATTTTCCCCCTACGAGAAATTCCTAATTTTAAGGAATTTTCATTCTCTTGGCTCCTAAAAACAAAACAAGATGAGACTTGGAGGTCTTAGAGATATCTATCATCTCACAAAGCTATTACCTAAAGTACTACTCTTTAAGATTAAAAAGTCACATGTCTTATTTGTATTCTGAAACCAGAGTGACTTTGGTAAATTACTATATATGGAACTATTTGTTCATTAAATATTGAACATGTAAAGTGTACAGTACAAACAGTTGTTGAATAAGCAAGCTGAGATTTTTATTCAAACAATTTTGATTTTTTTTTGCAGTTGGAGACTACTCTGGAGATGTGTGTAGGGAAAATGCTGCCTGCCACTGAAAAGCCAAGTCGTTGCAGTGTTTTTCCTTTTCTTCTTTTTTTTGTCTTTTTGAGACAGGGTCTCACTATGCAGTTCAGACTGGCCTTGAGCTCACTTTTGTAGCCCAGGCTGGTCTCCAACTCGCACCGATCCTCCTGCCTCAGCCTCCTGAGTGCTGGGATTACAGGTGTGCGCCACCATGCCTGGCTCTTCTTCTTCTTCTTTTTTTTTTTTTTTTTTAAAGATTTATTTTATTTTTTCTTGTTTCAGAACTTTTGTTTATTTATTTTCATGGCCGGCTCAGCCTGCCCTGAGGGCAGGGCTGGAGCAGTATGTGGTGCCTGGGATTGAACCATGGTCCCTGCAGCCACCCAAGCTTTCCTAAGCAGGCGATTCAGACCACTGAGCCATCCTGCCGGGCCCCTTCTTCTTTTTAATGTACTTGGTACAAGGTCTCACTATACAGCTCAGACTCACAGTGATCCTATTTTCACCCTCCCCAGTGCCGGGATTATAGGTGTGTACCACCACGCCCAGTGGCCATCGAGGCTTGCTCTGGAGTGGGGCCAGTACAGCCTGTGGTGCCAGGGATCCAATCCCAGTCCCTGTGTTTGCCTAAGCAGGTGATTGGTCTGCTGAGTTATTTCACTGGCCCTACAGCCCAATTTTCCTACATACCCATTCAGTGGTAAATCTACATTTAAAAAAGTGAACATTTTAACTAAACTCAACTCTCCAATTACATAAATATGTATCATATTTTCACAGCAATGGTTCTATTTATTTTGTATCTTATTTTCTAAAGTATTATATAAATGTTTAAAAACAAAACAGGGTCCGGCAGGATGGCTCTGGTCTAAAGCGCCTGCTTGGGGAAGCTTGGGCTGCTTCAGGGACCGCGGTTCGATCCCTGGCACCACATGCTGTGCCAGCCCTGCCCTCGGGTTGGGCTGAGCCAGCCATAAAAATGAGTGAATAAACAAACAAAGGTTCTGAAACAAGAAGAAAAAAAAAAACAACAAAACAAAACAGGTTTAATATCAAAGTAGTCAAGATTCTTGCTGGCTAAGTGATGGAGCTGGAGCCATTAAAACAAGATTCTAATAAATGCAAATGGGTGTTTTTATTTGATAATGCAGTAAGTACTACTTTTCTGAGCACCTGACAATCACTTACTGAAATTTGTTGTAGGCCTAGCAGTGCATTGGACTCTGGGTAGGAGGTAAGTTCAGTATATCAGATGAGAAGTTATACAAACAGATATATTAGAAAACTAATTTTAATTAGCCAGACATAGTAGTCCATACCTGTAATCCCTCCTACTTGGGAGGCTATGGTGGGAAAATATAAAGTTTCAGGCCAATGCAGACAATAGAGCAAGACTTTATCTAAAAAAAGAAAGAAAGAAAGAAAGAAAGAAAGAAAGAAAGAAAGACAGACAGACAGACAGACAGATAGACATTGGGTACAGTGCATGCCCATAATCTTAGCTATCCAGGAAGTTGAGGCAAAAAGACTGATCACAGATGCTTAGGAAACTTAGCAAGACCTTGTTTCAAAATAAAAAAGGGGCTAGCAAGATGGTTCAGTGGTCTAAAGCACCTGCTTAGGAAAGCTTAGGCAACTGTAGGAACCACGGTTTGATCCCTGGCACTACATGCTATGCTAACTCCACCCCCAGGGCTGGTTAAGCCAGCCATAATAAAAAAATAAAAAATAGGGCCTCATATAGCCAATGGAATAGCACTTGTCTGGTGAGCGTGACATGCTGAGTTTGATTCCCAGAACCAAAAATAATAATAATAAATAAAAAACTATAAAGGGGTGGAAATGTAGCCCAGTCATCTAGTTCTCCTAGGTTCAATCCCCAATATTACAAAAGAAAGCTCATTTTTATATATGTCAATAGATTTGACAAACTACTTTTGATGTAATACATTCATATACCTGATATACATTAAATATTTATGAAATACTTTCGTGTGCAAAGTCATCTTAGAAAGTAATGCATGGACTGGGGCAATATCTCAGCCATCTAAGCACCTGCCTGAAAGCACAAGGACCCAGGTTTGATCCCCAGTACCATATGTCATGCCAGCTACTGAAACCGAGTATGATAGCACATACCTGTAACCCTAGCACTAGGGAGACTGAAACAGGAGGATCACTATGATTCTAAGCTGCATAATGGGATCCTGTGCCAGATATATAAATAAAAGATTTTTTAAAAAGGAGCTATCAGAGGGAACATGGTATAAATGCAAACATAAAAGAAAAACAGAAAAAGCTAAATTTAAATGCAAAGGTAAATGAAATATGGCTAAATTTTAAGAACAGCATAAAACTCGTAAATTTTCATGGTCTACACAGAGACAGCATGTGTACAGGCTGATACTTAACACATAAGAGTTTTACTGTTAAGCCGGGCATGGTGGCTCACGCCTGTAATCCCAGCACCTGGGAGGCTGAGGCAGGAGGATTGGTGTGAGTTTGAGACCAGCCTGGGCTACAAAAGTGAGCTCAAGGCCAGCCTCAACTGGATAGCGAAACCCTGTCTCAAAAAGACAAAAAAAAAAGAGTTTTACTGTTTCCTTGTTTTCTTTTCATCCTCACACTAACACGTGAAGTGAGCACTGTTACTAAACTTATTTTATAGAGAACTAAAGAAAGGTTAAATCACCTTCTCAGTTCACAGAGCTCTTACATAGGAAAACTAGATTTTATTGATGTTAATACAAAAGGCCTGTAAACTTATACTACAAATGAAGATGAATTGTTGGAAATATAGCACCACTAAGATAACACAATGATTTTACTCATAATTTGTTTTCAATGAGTGCCCTAAAAAGTATGTTTTTTTCGTGATATGGGTAGTACTGGGGCTTGAATCCAGAATTATCATAATGAGCTACATCTCTAGCTCTTTTTAATTTTTTTTTTTTTAAAGCAAGGTTTTGCTAAGTTGCTCAAATTTGTTTCTTTTGGCTAGGCCTCATGAGTACTGGGATTATAGGTGTGCACAATCATACCCAGCTTCTCTTTTTATTTTTAAAATAGAAAGCAGGGAAATAATGTATTTGCTTTATATATATTAATTTCTAACATCAATACTACTAAATATTTCTAAAGTAAGAAATAACCACATTGGGCCTGGCAAGATAGCTTAGCAGTCTAAAGCACCTGCTTAGGCAAGCTTAGGCAAGCATAGGCAAGCATGCAGGGACCACAGTTTGATCCCTGGCACATGTGGAACCAGCCCCACCCCCAGGGTGGGCTGACCAGGCCACAACAAAAAGAAATGTCCATATTGACTTACCTCCAATTGCTAGTGTATTGGCAGATTGCCAGCCAAACAATCTACTAGGATCAAAGGGTGATAATGTCTGAAAGAAAAAAAGAAAAAGAGCCACTTGCTTACTGATTCTAAGATAAGTAATGAAATCCAAGAAAAGCCTTCATAGGGAATTTGCTTCTCTAAATAAATTTTTTTTTTCTGTTACTACAGACTGAACCCACGGACTTTATATATCCCCAGAATCCAGAATTCCCTCCTTTAGTTTTTTTTTTAAATTTTTATTTATATATATATATATATAAAATGGCCAGCTCAGCCTGCCTGGGGTGGGGCTGGCACAGCATATGGTGCCGGGGATTGAACCGTAGTCTCTGAGGTTTCCTAAGCTATCTTGCTGGCGCTGAGGTTTTGGTTTTTTTTGAGACAGGGTCTCCCTAAGTTTCAAGACTGGACTCAAACATGTAGTCCTCCTATCTTAGCCTCCCAGAGTGCTAGGATTACAGCAATGTACCACCACACCTGACTTCAGGGACAATTTAAAAACTTACCATGGGCTGGGGTAAGACTCAGAAATAAAGCACTTACTTAGCCCTAGTTCAATTCCCAGCACCATAAAATAAAATAAGATAAGATAAGATAAGATAAGATAAAAATGAACTTCATTTCTCTGAATAATAACTCTTTGAACAAAACTAAAAACAAAACCAGCAAGACAGATTTCCTTTTTCTGGGTGTAGAAAACTGAACTTGAGACTTTGTGCTTGCTAGGCTGAGCTATATCCCCAGGCTGACAGATTTCTCTTTTAATAAAAATGGTAACTACATTTGTTTAAAGACTCACCTTATTTAAGAGATGTCTGGAAAATGTATTTTCTTTTGGCAAAAGTAGAATTAATTATAACACAAGACACACTTTTTTTTTTTTTTGTCTTTTTGAGACAGGGTCTCACTATGCAGTTCAGGCTGGCCTTGAGCTCACTTTTGTAGCCCAGGCTGGTCTCGAACTCACACCAATCCTCCTGCCTCAGCTTCCCCAGTGCTGGGATTACAGGCATGTGCCACCATGCTCGGCAAGACACACTTTAAATATGCCACTTTGCATAAACATGAGAAAAATTAAGGGCAAGGATGAAAAGGAAAGAGTAAAATAGCTGAAAGAATGTGGTAACTAAGCTGGGTGTGGTGGCTCATGCCTGTAATCCCAGTACTTGGGAGGCTGAGGCAGGAGGATTGGTGTGAGTTTGAGACTGGGCTACAAAAGTGAGCTCAAGGCCAACCTCAACTGTATAGCAAGATCCTGTCTCAAAAAGACAAAAAAAAAAAAAAAAAGAATGTGGTAACTGAAAATACTACCAAAGAAAAAATGTTAGACTAAGGTCAAGTCAGAAAGGGTTGACAAAAAGGAGCAGTGGCTGTTTGGAATTTGTGAGGCCAATGACTTAGAGAAGTCTATGAATAGATGATGGGAAGGTAGCAGTCCAAGAATTATTCCCATTAGAGTAAGTGGCTTTGTATCTTTATAGAAATACAGGGTTTATGGTGGATTAAAGATACTCTGTGAAATTATGTCTACAAAAAAACCCAGAAAAGCCAAACTGTGAAATAATCAAGGGGCTGGGGAGATAGCTCAGTAGAATAAGTGTTTGCCTGGCAAACACAAGGGTCTGAGTTCAATCCCCAGTTCTGCGGAAAAAAAAAAGAAAGATAAGAAATAATCAAAAGGTGTACTTAACTGGGTACTCTGAATGACTTGAGTTCAAGGAGTTTGCATACTCCTTTGATAAACAAAATTAACTCACAGTATAATTAAAGGGCAAAATAAAAGATAACCAGAGATAGGGGGACAGAACTTTCTTAAAGGGAAAGGGGATCAAGAGAAGGAGGAAGGGTAGAAGTTCAGGGGATGAAAACAGGAATCAAGATGTGTCATGTACATGTACCAACTACACACAGCAATATAAACATCATGTACTTCAAATATGTATAAAAGAAAAAAGGGAACTAAGAGGTGGGTCAGGGGGAGAAGAAAAGAGAAAGGGGATAAAATAAGGAATTCAAGTGTATTATGTAGATGTACTAACTTGACACAAGGAATGTAACCATAATGTGCCACGTACATGTGCTATAAAAGAAAAATGCAAATAAAAAATATGCTTCTGTGTAATCTTTTCTATATATAAGGTTCATAGCTCTCTCACTTTATTTTTTAAAAAACAAATCCAGGTCTTCATTTATTTAATATATATTATGGCTGGTTCAGCCTGCCCTGGGGGTGGGGCTGGCACAGCATGTGGTGCCAGGGATCCAACCATGGTCCTTGCGGTTGCCTAAGCTTTCCTAAGCAGGTACTTTAGACAGCTCAACCATCTCACCGGTCCCCTTACTTAGTTTCTCTCTCTCTCTCTCTCTCTCAGGGAAGAGTCTACCAGGACTACAGGGTCTCACTACTAGATCAGACTGAAACTTATCCTTCTGTTTACAGTCTCCCAATAACTGGAATTACAGGTGTGCACCACAAGGCTCAGTTCAACTCTCATTACATCCCAGGGGCAGGACCAGCATGGTAGGCCTGGGGATCAGCCAGGCCCTGCACCTGCTTGCAGGTAATTTAATCTGCTGAGCTATTTGGCTGGCCCTCTCTCACATTCTTTTTTTTTTTTCAATTTTATTTATTATTATTTTTTTCTTGTTTCAGAACCTTTGTTTGTTTATTCACTCATTTTCATGGCCGGCTCAGCCCACCCCGAGGGCAGGGCTGGCGCAGCATGTGGTGCTGGGGATCGAACCACAGTCCCTGAAGCCACCCAAGCTTTCCCAAGCAGGCACTTTAGACCACTGAGCCATCCCGCCGGGCCCCTCTCACATTCTTTTTTTTTTTTTTTTTTCCCCTCTCACATTCTTAAGAAGCTCTGGGTAATGAAAAAGATTAAGTACTGATTCATTTCCAGGACCCTAACTCACTGAGATGAGCTCCTCAGTGGTTACCAGTGGTAGAATGAAATGGATTTTGAAGCAAGCAGTGGATAGGTATCTTGGTCTACTATCTTTGGCTCATCTGTTTCCATTTTCTCTTGCTCTACTTTGTACTGGAAGGAACTACATGTCTCAAGCATCCTTGCTGTCTGGCAATCCAGATAAGTACAGCCAGGAAAGACACTGGGGAGATTACAGGTGGAAAGAGGAAAGAGATTAAGACTTTTCAACTTGTTTTGCTTTCTGGAGGGCTCTCCTCTAAGTCTCTAGTTTCATCTATCTATACTCCCAGCTTCCTTAAACAACTTTGTTTTAAGGTTAGCTCCCAGAGATGACTCCAGCTTCTGTGTTCTGGTAACGGTGCTATGTTGTTCTATAGCTTTATAGAGATGCTAATCAGTTCTTCCTTTGCAAATTTCTGGGTGGTCTCACCATCACATTTGGTTACTTCACTCTGTCTCACCATGTGTAACAATTCCCTATGCCGAAAGCCCTCCATCTGAAAGAGGTAGTGTTTTTTGTTTTGCTACCTGAATCATGACTGATACACTTAACTATCGTACCTGAATGAGATGGTAGAGTGTAATGTCGGGTGGTAGGACACTAGCAGCAGTGCACTGTGGGAAGAGAGCAGCTTTTAACTTTGGGTAAGGTGTTAAGGCCATCCTCAGAAGTTGGGGATCCACTTTCTTCAAACAGTTTTCATTTTCTTCATTCTGAACAACCTAGGTAATAAGATACATAAGAGATAGAGAATAACATTTTTCTCTTCTCAAAACTCACAAGAACCCTGTGAAAATTAGCTTGAGAGGGCTGAAGAAATAGTTCAGTGTTAAAGTGCCTGCCTGGCAAGTACAAGGTCCTGAGTTCAATCCCCAATGCTAAAAATAAATACAAAATAAAAATGAATTTTAAAAAGTGGTAGGAGGGGCCTGGCAGGATGGCTCAGTGGTCTAAAGCGCCTGCTTAGGAATGCTTAGGCAGCTGCAGGGACCGTGGTTCGATCCTAGGCACCACATGCTGCGCCAGCCCTGCCCTTAGGGCAGGCTGAGCCGGCCATTAAAATAAATAAATAAACAAACAAAAGTTCCGAAACAAGAAAAAAAAAAAAAGTGGTAGGAGTTAATGGGTACAACTCTGTGTAAAGGTCCTGAATTCCACCAGCAATGCCAGAAAGCAAGCAAGCAAGCAAGCAAGCAAGCAAGCAAGAAAAGAAAAGAGAAAAAAGAAAAGAAAAAAGACAGATAGGTAAATAGATTAGCTTGAGAAAGCATGCAGCAGTCAAAAGAACATTGTTAAAAACAGTTATGAGGGGCTGGGGATTTTAGCTCAGTGGTGTAATGCCTGCCTGGTAACATCAGGTCCTGAGTTTGATTCTGGTACTCACCCCCCACCAAAAAAAAAAATGGTTATAGGTTAAATAACTATAAAAATTCTAGTTCTGGCCTTGAGACATGCTCACTGTTTGGCTTTGGATTAGACAGATGTTTGTTTGTTTATTTTGTGGCCAGCTCAGCCCACCATGGGGACAGGACCGGTGTGGCATGTGGTGTTGGGGAGTTAACCACAGTCCCTGTGCACTTATCTAAGCTTTCCTAAGCAGGCGCTTTAAACCGCTGAACCATCTTGCCAGCCCCTAAGAGACTCTTGATTATTCTATATTTAGCAGCATTTAGTTAATGCACACTATATATTCAAAAAGCAAAGGTAAGCAATTTTCCATAAGGTTCTTCAAAAGAGTTTATATGATTAGCCAAAGATTATGCATTGATTAGTTTTATCTCTCTAAAAGATCAAATAACCAGAAAATAATTTCCAAGCTATAAATCTAAAATATACCTACTTCCAGAAGCACTAGGGCCCTGATTTTACCCTGTAAACAAATCTGTAGTTATAAAAAAAATATTAATAGGAAAAAAAGTAGCTCTCTACAACACATTAGTTTCTTTTTTTTTTTGTCTTTTTGAGACAGGGCCTTGCTATGCAGTTGAGGCTGGCCTTGAGCTGACTTTTGTAGCCCAGGCTGGTCTTGAACTTGCACCAATCCTCCTGCCTCAGCCTCCCGAGTGCTGGGATTACAGGCGTGAGCCACCATGCCCAGCTTTTGCAACACATTAGTTTCAAATGACTCCAAATTTAAAAATTTACCCATTTTGTTCTCTGATAAAAAACCTAAAAGTGGTTATATTTTAAGTGCCAGGGAGCTGGCTCAGTACAATAAGCGCTTGCCTGGCAAGTGCAGAGTCCTGAGTTTAATTCCTGGTACTGAAAAAAACAAACAAGCAAACAAAAAAGTGGTTACATTTTAATATCAATGGAGATGTTGGCAATCCATAGATGTTCAAACTAAATTTAAAACTATTCCTATTTTGCTCTAATAGGTAAAAGCACTGTCCACACCTGGCTGGCGCCCCCAGGAGCATACATTGTAGTAGCAAGGGCCAAGAGGGTATGTCCTTCCAATAGCATACTGCTTACACTGGCCTGGTTGGTGGGAATCAAAATCTGAGCATTTGCAAGGCTAGCCTGGAAGATCAGCTTGGGATCTGAAAGATAAAAGGGTATGTTTTTCTTCTTAAGACAGGTTAATACTAAGCAGTAGATAATTCAGAGGGAAAAATATAAATTTAAAAACATCCATAGTAAGGAGATTCTTCTAACTTTAAGCTACAGAAAGACACCACAAGGGAAAAAATGAAAGCTCTGCCTACATAAAAGTAAAGATTTCAGACAAAGAAAACTAAAAGGTAACAATAAACTGGGGAGAAAAATTGTAACAACCTAAGAATCAATACTCTCAACAAAAAGCTCATACAAATCAATGTCAAAAAACACTTGACTCTAACAGATAAGTGGATAAACAAAACTTTACAAAGAAAAAAATATAAATGCCTAACAAAAATATATAATTCATTAGCAATAAAGAAATGAAAATTAAATAATTAGCTATCAACTATACCAAAGCAATAAGAACTAAAAAGTCACCATTAAATATTACAGTTGGCCAGGATGAACAGAGATAAGAGTTACAGATAAAACATCATAACCTGTTGCAAAGCAATCTGGTCTTTTGACTAGAACCTTCAAAACATGTATAGCTGGGTGGGCCAGACAGCTCAGTGGATTAAAGTGCCTACTTAGCCAGAAGCAGCGATGGGGTTTGATCCCAACCAGTGCTGGCCCTTCCCCTAGGGGTGCACTGAGATGATTGAGACTGGGCATGGTAGCACACACCTATAATCCCAGCACTTGGGAGGTTAAAAACAGGAGGATCACTACAAGTCTGATCTGTGCAGGGAGACCCTATAGACCCTGTACTTAATACATTTAAAACAACAACAACAAACCCCATGTAGCCTTTGATTCAGTGACTTTATTTCCAGAAACCGACCTGCATCAAGTAATTAATCTGAAATAAGGCCAAAATATATATTCTGTTAAAATATATTCAAGTGGTACACAGCTATATCCCAGTACTTTGGAGGCTTTCCCATAACTCTGGGATGAATCCTTAGAGGTAACAGGGCTTTCCTGTCTGATTATAACCAGAACAAGCCTCTCAGTAGAGAGGACACAACAATACACTTCTGCATATACCATGGATTTCTTTTCATTCTACTTGGAGCCATATCTGAAATTCAGGGCTAGGGGTGTAACTCCATAGTAGAGCCCCTGTCTAGAACATGAAAGGCTCTAGCTGGATCACCAGCATTGCTTGCATGAATGAATAAGTGGATGATTCAGAGCAAGCACCACATACTCATATAAAGAGGTATTCCTCTACATGAGAGCAGAAATTCAGCCTGTGATAACCTGTCAGGATGCTCGGAAACACAGGAAAAGTCTGGGACGAAAGTGGAAGAAGGGGACAGGACTATACAAGTTCTCTACTATCAGTGAGGTTTTCACAGTGGGCAAGAGGCTAACATTTTTGGCTTTCTGCTTGAGAAAAGTATGATTTTGGAATTCAGTTAGATAACTGACTACTATCAAATGACTATATTTAAGCAAGTTCATAAATCAAATACTATTTCATAGACCAAGTGTTTTTATACTTTATACAGTATGCCCTTACCTGTCAAATTATTAGAAACTTGTCGACACTGAACTAAAAATTCAAACCAAGGGTAAGTTTCATGTAATTCTTTCTTTTCCAAAAAAGGACAATTTTCAGGACTGAGTCTGTATTAAAATATAAAACCTCTCTTTAACACATAAAACAGGGTAAGACAGTTGTAAACATTCTTTGTTCAGGTGAAAACTACCATCAGAAAAAAGAATCGTGGAATTACAAAGTGAATACATATAACACAATATTTTTCCATTCTTCATACTATATATAATATTTTATTTTAGATTTTCTTTAAAGTCTGGAAATAAAAAAATTGTAGACAAAGTTAAACATGACATTTCAAAAAACAAACTAAAAAATAAATATGACATTTCTTATCATCATGATGAAATTTGACCAACTCTATAAAACATTAACAAATACTTTATATTTTACTTTTTTTTAACAACACAAACTTTTTAGTATTTTCAAAGTTAAGAGATTAAAAAAACTTTTACACAACTATAAAGAAACTGAAAATAAGGAGTCAAGGCTCAAAATTGAAACTTATAAATTACTTTAAAATTCTCTTGGGGTTGGGGAGACAGCTTGGCGGCATAAATGTCTGCCTGGCAAGTGGAATGGCCTGGTTCCATCCCCAGTGCCACATGCTGTGCAGGCCCTGGAACCCATTTGATCCCCAATACTGTATGCCATGCCTGGAACCTCATGCACACCATACCGGCCACTGAAACCAGGTGCGGTGGTGCACACCTGTAATCCTAGGGTTGCCAGGGCTTAGACAGGAGGATTGCAACAAGCCCAAGCTGTGTAGCAAAACTCTGTAACCAATAAATAAATAAACAAATAATAATAATAAAATAAAGTTGGTCTCATCATAGTAGCTTTGGAGAAACATTCCTATATCTAGGCCTCAATGATACGAACCAGAAATATATTCTTTGCTCAAACTCCTAGTCTTTGCTACCCAAAATTTAAAGTGAATGTTCTCTAACAGGACACAGAGTGGGCTCTGGAATAAAGTAAACAGAATCTGGCTGTGTCATTTCTTTGCTAAGTGCCCTAGACTTAGCTCTCTCAAAGCCTCAGTCCCTTCATCTGTGAAACAGAGATGAAGTAACCACTCTGCAGAGTTTTTGCAGATTAAGTGAGTTATACCTAATATACTTAGTCTAGTGCTAAGACCAGTAGAAGCACTGATAAATTCCAGGTTACGTTTCTTGTTGTTACTACTGACTCAGTAACAATCAACACTGAATGCAAACAGGATCCTGAAGGTTGATCTTAGATATATAGAGATATACATCTATTGAAAGAAATACTTTAGCGCTTATCTAATATACTCCAAAATGACTACAAATCAAAGTTGATTAACATTATTCACAATGAAAGTATCAAAGAACTCTTAAGTGAATTTTTGTAATCTTCCTCTCTTTAAAACATTTAAAAGCATGGCTTTCACTATTTAAAATGTTAACAAAGGGGCTATAGAATTTTTACCACAAAAAAAAAATCAAGATATGTGTTTAGTTAAATGTGACATAGAAAGCCGGGTGTGGTGGCGCACACCTGTAATCCCAGCACTTGGGAGGCTGAGGCAGGAGGATCGCTGCGAGTTCGAGACCAGCCTGAGCTACAAAAGTGAGCTCAAAGCCAGCCTGAACTGCACAGTGAGACCCTATCTCAAAAAGACAAAAAAAAAAAAAAAAAAAAAAAAAAAAAAAAAAAAAAAAAAAAAAAAAAAAAAAAAAAAAAAAAAAAAAGTGACATAGAACTAAAAGATTTCTCATATGTTAGGGTGGGAAAAGCTACTTCAAAAACAGCATGATTCCTTATGAGAATGCTCAGTATTTTTTGAAACATCAATTTTGAAGTAGTATGCTGGGCCAGCCAGATAGCTCAGTGAGCTAAAGTGCCTGCTTAGGCAGACGCAGGGACTGGGGTTCAATCCCTGGCATGCCGTGCTGGGGGCTTGCCAAGACAGCAAATGACAAGGCGTGTCATGTGCCTGTAATCCTAGTGCTAGGGAGGCTGAAAACAGAAGGATCACTACAAGCTCGATCTGTGTAGTGAGACTCTGTAGACCTTAGACTAAATACATTAAAAAAAAAGGTAAGTGGTATGCAAAGAGGAAAATCAATTCTTGGTACTCACTTGTAATGATCAAGATAGATGTAAAGAAGATGTTGTAGACCATGTTCTAAGCAATAGAGAATGAAGTGGGAATGGAAATCCCAGCCCACTTTGTTCTTATAGTTTTGAATAGGGAGGGTATCTTGTATCACACCCCCAATTCGGCTCAGTCGGAGGAGGAAGAGTTCAAAGTCTTCTAGTTCAGACATAAGAAAAATCCCATTCCTATTGGCAAATTAGAAAATTGTTAGGTTCTAAATCCCCAATATTGCCAGAAAAACAAAACTAAGATGCTTGGGGCCGGTGAAATAGCTCAGCAGTCTAAAGCACCTGCTCAGGCAAGCTTAGGCAACCACAGGGACCAAAGTTTGATCCCTAGCACCACATGCTGTGCCAGCCCCACCCCCAGGGCTGGCTGAGCTGGCCATAACATAAAGTTAAAAAAAGAAAGAAAAAGAAAAAGAAAAAAGAAAATTAATAGGTTCAGAGAAGACCAAGTTCTCAGAAAAAGAAAAAGTCTCAGAAAAAATTAAAAATTAAGGCCACCACTCCATTTTTCGGCTCCTCCCACCCAAGCTCCAGTCCGAAACCCATCTGGCATCCCGTGGACCCCACGCGCCTTCTGGGTGAGGACCCTCAGCCCTCCTCCATTTTTTGGCTCCTCCCACCCAAGCTCCAGCCCTGAACCCATCCAACATCTTGTCTGGCAATCCATCTGGCCCGTGCACCTGCTGGGACTCTTCAACTCCAGAGCTCCAACTTCACCCACAGTCCTGACCCACGGGGCCTCACAGCAGCCAGCAGCCTGAGCTCCGGACACACAGCCAGGCATGTCTGGAGGGGAACCAACTTGGTGGAGCCAGACCAAACTCCCATAGGTGCTAACAGCATAACTTTATCAAAGTGCAGAGATCAATGCCATACAAAATGAAAATGACAAGGAGTAAGATGCAATCTCAGGGCCCAAGCCCACCCAAATCAAATACAGGAGATACTACCATGGAAGAAAATGGGAATCATGCAGCTGAAACCTCTGAATCTGAGGTAGGCAGACAAGTACAGAAATGTATAGAGCAACTCAGATCAGAGATAACATCTGAAATAAAAAAAGAAATGCATGAATTAATAGATCTGAAGTGGGAAAAACAATTGCAGAAACGTATAGAGGAAACTAGAACAGAAATAACCCCTGAAGTAAAAAAAGATATGTTTAAATTAATAGCATCTAAAATAGGGGAACAAATGCAGGAAGGTAAAGAGGCAAACAGAGCAGAAATAATCTCTGAACTAGAGAGAGAAAGGATAACTATAATGAAAGACTTAAATAATATTAAGGAAGATACTGATAAAAATTAGAGCAGAACAGAAAAATGATGGATTTCCTAACTGAGCAATACAGGAAAGAAATAGATCGCATAAAACAGTTTCAAAAAGATATATAAGGAAATAAAGTCTCCATCACAAGTTGGCAAAACCGTATGAACAAAAGTGAAGGTAAGAGTTTTAGATCTTGAAGACAGTCAAGCCAGTGAAAAAGAAAGGATCTCTTAAAAATAACTAGGATGCAGGAAAAAATTATTCAACATCTGCAAGATGATACAAAAATGAATAATGTGTGATTAATAGGAATCAATAAGAAAGCAGTCAATACAAATGATATAAAAAGAATATGGGCAGAAGTAATAGCAAAAAACTTCCCAAATATGACAAAGTAATTGGACATTCATGTAACTGAAGCATACAGAACTCTAAATAACATCAACCCAACTAAAAACACACCCAGACATATAATAGTCAAATCCCAGAAGTCCAGCAAAAGAATAATATACTAAAAACTTCTACAGAAAAGAAACAGATAACATTTAAGGAAAACCCATCAGAATAACGGCAGATTTCTCTGCACAAACCATAAAGTGAAGAAGAGCATTGAGCAGTGCTTCAAGTCCTCCATGAAAACAAATATCAGCCCAGACTACTATACACGGCAAAACTCTCCTTCAAATACGAGGGAGAAGTGAAATATTTCCACGACAAGGAACAACAAAAGAATTTCATGACATCAAAGCCAACACTACACAGTATACTAACAAATATTTTAGAGAGGGACCAAGATGACCTGAATTCAACAAATGAGAACAGAAAGATCCCACAAAATAGGGTAACCAACTAAACATAGGAGAAAAAGTGGTAAACAGTAGTAAATAAAAGTCATGTCAATCATAAGTCAATACCTTTCAATTATAACCATCAATGTAAATGGACTCAATTCTCCAATTAAAAGTAGACTAGAAGAGTATGTAAGGAAACAAAACCCAACAATATGCTGTATACAAGAAACACACTTAACTCATAAAGAAACTCACAGGCTAAAAGTTAAAGGATGGAAAACAATACTACATGCTCCAGCACCTAAAAAAAAAAAAACGTAGGGGTAGCAAACCTGTGTGCAGACAGACTAAACTTCAAACCAAGATTGACCAAATGAATGAAATAAAGAAGGCTACTACATACTGGTTAGGGAAAAATTCAACATGAAGAGGTAACACTTATAAATATGTATGCATCCAACACAGGAGCAGCAAGTTATATAACACAAACCTTAATGGACATGAAAAACCTAACATCCAATACCGAAATCTTAACAGGAGACCTTAACACCCAATTATCTGAAAAAGATAAGTCAAGCAGACAAAAAATTAGCAAACAAGTAGGAGAACTGAACCAGAACTTGGAACAACTGGACTTAGTGGACATACACAGGGTGTTCCACTCAACCAATTCAGAATACACATTTTTTTCAGCTGCACATGGGACATTTTCTAAAATAGATCACATATTAGTCCACAGGTTATGCTTAAGTATATGCAAGAAAACTGAAATTATCTCATGCATATTATCTGACCACAGTGCAATCAAATTGGAAATAAATGACAAAAGAAACCATAGGATTCCAGGATTACATGGAAATTAAACAACACTCTTCTCAGCAACCAGTGGGTTACAGGTGAAATTAAACATGAAATTAAACAATATCTACAATTTAATGAAAATTCAAACACAACCTATTGGAATTTATGGGACGCGATGAAAGGAGTTCTTAGAGGGAAATTTATAGCTCTGAACTCACACATTAAGATAACAGAATGGGAACAAATAAATACTCTCCTGGAGCACCTCAATTACAAGGCATAAAACACAGAGCTAAACTAGTACGGTGAGCTGTAAGAGGCTTAAATCAACAGTCTTCAAACTTGCCCATTTCATTGGTAACCCACTGTAATTATGAAACATTGGACTATGTATATAACTACTTCCTCCTAGTTCAAAGAGAAGAAAATTTGTTCTTCTTTTTCTGAACCAATATTTTTTTTTAAAGAATTTTTTATTTTATTTATTTTTTTCTTATTTCAGAACCCTTATTCGTTTATTCACTCATTTTTATGGCCGGCTCAGCCTGCCCTGAGGGCAGGACAGGCGCAGCATGTGGTGCTGGGGATTGAAATGCGGTCCCTGAAGCCACCCAAGCTTTCCAAAGCAGGCGCTTTAGACCACTGAGCCATCCCGCCGGGCCCCGTTCTGAACCAATATTGATTAGAAAATTTAGCACGTCTACACCCTGTGCTCTGTATAACTTTTATGAGGACAACAATATTCAGTGTGTCAATTATTGCGAGTGTGCTACTAACATGTTTTGAAACTCATATTGTTATCTCTTATTAAAAAATTTTAAAAAATTAAGGCCACCAATTTGTACTCTGTAAATAAATTCCAAGACTTATTTTGGTAGTTTTCTATAAAGGTTTATATACCAGTACATATTTAAAGGTAATAATTACAGTTTCAGGTTACCTTTGAAATGTCAAAAACCTAAACTCTTCTCTTCATTTTTTTGTTTTTGTTTGGAACCACACAACCCACTGTGGCCAAGCTAAGCCAGTGGTTAGCTCTCAAAGCTGAATGCTTGACCATTGAGAAATTCAGGAAAATATGTACACAAAATCACTAAAAACTTAGAATAATTTAAATATACCAACTCCTAATAGGAACTTGCATTTACATATTACTTTAAAAATTTATTGTTGTGGGGCCCGGCGGGATGGCTCAGTGGTCTAAAGGGCCTGCTTGGGAAAGCTTCAGAGGCTTCAGGGATCGCGGTTCGATCCTGGGCACCACATGCTGCGCCAGCCCTGCCCTCGGGGTGGGCTGGGCCGGCCTTAAAATTGAGTGAATAAACAAATAAAGGTTGTGAAACAAGAAATAAATAAAATAAAAAATTCTTTAAAGAAAAAAAATTTATTGTTGTAACAACCCAATCAGGACCCTCCTCCTATCCTTTTCTCGGTCAGGAGCTTTCTTTCCCCTAATAAATCTATTCTGCTCATAAAAAATGAGTATATTCATTACAATATATTGTATATACAATTGTATATTGTAATTGTATACACAATTGTATATTGTAATTGTATACACAATTGTATATGTAATTGTGTATACAATTACAATATACAGAATATATTATAAACACATATGTTACATACATTACAAAGGAGCACAGAAAAATGAGTTTAAAAAAAAACACATGACCACCACTCAAGTTATAGTTAATTTTCATTGTTATGTGGTATGCCACTGTACAATTACAGAACATTTAATACAATGGCAAGAACAGTGAATAGAAAATTAAAAATTCAAGTCTAAGTAATTGGTTTGAGCAAAGCATTCAACTTCTCTGGATTCATATCTCCACATTTTTAAATTGGACAGGACAAGAAAACATAAATATACCCCAAAAAGCACAAACAAAATACATACAAAATATGCATAAGAGGGGCCTGGCAGGATGGTTCAGTGGTCTAAAGCGCCTGCTTAGGAAAGCTTAGGCAGCTGCAGGGACCGCAGTTCGATCCCTAGCACTACATGCTACACCAGCCCTGCCCTCAGGGCAGGCTGAGCCAGCCATAAAAATAAATAAACAAACAAAAGTTCTGAAACAAGAAAAATAAAATAAAATAAAACTAAATTTTTAAAAAATATGCATAAGAAACTTAAGTCATGAATCATCCTTATCAAGAGCTATTTTTCTTTTACCTCTGAAACCAGAAATGTTTTGAAGTTCAAGGCTATACACAGCACATGAGTGCAAGATAATATGGAGAAGAGTGATTAAGTACAATTATCAGGACACTAAGAGATCCTCCTCAGCTCTGGCCACTAGTTTCTTACAGCCCTACCTACAATAGTTCTACATAAAACATTTCAGGAAGAATCTATATCTATGATTTCAAAGTCTATTCACTATGAATGTTAAGTGTACATATTATACGATAATGTTCTTTAAATTATAATAGCTGAGTGCTAGGCATGGCAGTGCATACCTGTAATCCCAGCACTTAGGAGGTTGAGGGAGGATTGATAAGAGTTCGAGACTAGCCTGGGCTACAAAAGTGAGCTCAAGGCCAGCCTGAACTGCACAGCAAGACCCTGTCTCAAAAAGACAAAAAAAAAAAAAAAAAATTATAACAGCTGAGTGTGGTGGCACATGCCTATAATTCTAGCACTTAGGAGGCTGAGGCAGGGTTACCACAAGGTCAAGACCAGCCTGAGCTAAATAAGTGAATTAAGGCCAGCTTGGACTGCATAGTAAGATCTTGTCTCAAATAATATATACAATATCACACTGGATCTAAGGCTCTGCAAAGGAAAAAATTATAGCAATAAATACATGTGTGTGTATATTTTCTTTCTTCCCTCTTTCTCTCTCTTTTTTTTTTTTTTTTTTTGCAGCACTGGGGACTGAACACACAGCTCTGAGCACACTAGACAAATGCTCCACCATGATTTATGCCTCCTGCCCTTTTATCATTTTTAATGCTTTGCCTTTATGCTTTCCTCAGGGGTTTAATTCAAATTACAATACCTGGCTAGCTTATCTAAAACTGTATTCCTCATATAGTTGTTGCAGCAAGTATTCTGACCAATAACATCAACAGTCAGAGGGGGCCACTTGTTCTGTTGAAGTGACGCATAATTCTGGGTCTGAAATTCTTCAATCCACAAGGTAATGCTTAACCAATCATGGTGATCTGTCAGGTATCTCCAGAGAGTTTCAGGGGAATATGATTTATATTCTATAAAAGAACAAAATAACTTCAGAAGAGCAATTAATTATGACTATTGGCATATAATTCAACAGTGATCAATAAAATTTATAACTAATACATAAAAATCTGCAAACACATTTATATATCAACTATTCAAATTCTTTGCTTCTTTTATGATTTTCCTCTTTTGCACTGCTCACTTTTTAATCAATACTACAGTCAGAGGAAAAGCTAAATTGTGTATCTCATTACTAGTAGTTAAAATGAAATGTTAGGGGCCCAGAAGGATGGCTCAGTGGTCTAACGCGCCTGCTCAGGAAAGCTTAGGCTGCAGGAACCACGGTTCAATCCCGGGCACCACATGCTGCGCCAGCCCTGCCCCCAGGGCAGGCTGAGCCGGCCATTAAAATAAATAAATAAACAAACAAAAGTTCTGAAATAAAATGAAATGTTATTAGTTATACATTTCACTTATCTGCTCTTTACTTCTATTTCCTTTAATATATAAAAATGGCTAAAATAGTAAACATGAACTTGATGCTCTGAATTACAATTGTTGATCACTGTTATTGTCCAGGGTCCTGATATGATACAGATTCCCAATTTATAAAAGAAACTCAAAAACTTTTTAAAACAAAGAATGTGACTTAAAATCTAGGATAAAAGCCGGGGATAGTGGTGCACGCATGTGATCCCAGCACTTGGGAGGCTGAGGCAGGAGGATCAATGTGAGTTCAAGACCAGCCTGGGCTACAGAAGTGAGCTCAAGGCCAGCCTGAACTGCACAGTGAGACCCTGTCTCAAACACACACACACACACACACACACACACACACACACACCTAACTTAGCCTTGAAATCTTAACTGAGCTGTGTAATTTTTTTACTCCTCCATCACATTTCAAAGCCAACATAGAAAATTGAGATGGGGCCAGGGAGATGGCTCAGAGGCTGCCTGACAAATGCCTACCTGGCAAGTGCAAGGTCCTGAGTTCAATTGCTGGTTCCGCAAAAAAAAAAAAAAAAAGGAAGGAAAAACCCCAGAAAATTGAGATAAGCAAGCAATCTTAATGTAATAACTTGCATTTTAAAGAAAATTAGTATTCTTCTGTCAAAAGGAATTCTAGGGCTGGGCATGGTGGTGTAAGCCTGTGATCCCAGCACTCAGGAGATTTGAGACAGAGGAACTGTTTCAAATTTTAGGCCAACCTAGGCTACACAGCAAAACATTATCTTTTAAAAAATAAAATAATTCTAAAATAGAAATGCCAAAATATTGCAACACCAATACATATTCTAATTCTCATTCAATATGCTCTTATTTTGGGGTCTTTTACTCTTACCTTTTGGACTTATCTTGGGGAGAAGGATATATTCTTGTGTTGGCCCATCCCACCACTGAGCCCAGTTTAACGCAATTTTATGATACAGTTTGTTAAGCTCTTCTTTATGATCATGTTTGAGGAATGAATCCAAAACAGATTTGTACTTGAAATAATCTTGTTCCTTTATCCAGTACCTAAAATTCATGACATAATATATAAAGTATACACACACACACACACACACACACACACATTTTAAATTTTTAACAAAAAAGACTACTTCTTTTTATCTGCTGAAATTGTTCTATTCTTTTGGGAAAGACACAATTCTGATTATGCAAATTTTGAAGAGACAGGAAATTTCTAAGTCTCTTCTGTATGATATGAGTTGTATTTTCCTGGGGAAATAGGCTTAGTTCCACATATATAGGCACATAACTATTACAAACTAAACATTATCTACAATATTCTTCCAACATTATCAAAAGGGGACTAATGAAACTACCTGGGAAAGGACTGGATCTGTACATTTTCTTGGAAGTCTTCCACATAAAACTTTTCAACTTGATACACAAAGTCTATTGTTCTTTTTTCTTTCTCAGAAAGGTAATTTTTTTCTTTTAAAATTTCAACCTTAAATAAAGAAATTAAAGCAGTGAACTCACAAAAACCAAGCACATTTGGAAAACAAAAGTCATGAGATGAAATGTTGTTCAAGAATTATACTCTGGAGTCAAAGCTGTACTTTCCTTCCAGTGTGTAAGGGTTCATGTTTGATTTCTAGAACAGCAACAACAGAAAAGTATTCTGAACTTCCAGTTAATGAATGCTCAAATTTTATTTTGTCATAAATGCTAACCATTTAAAAAAAGAACAAGATGACCATATATTTACTGATTAGGTTATTAGTTGAACACTGTTGATTTTGAATTTTTCCTTCCAAATTTTTAACTAGGGCTTTGTAAAAAATGTAAACTATGTAATCTCACCTGTACTTACCAAAAAATTTCGAATATTATTATCAGTTGTATAGAAGCATATCTTGAGCAGTTGATCTTTTACATCAAAACCCTATAATAAACAGAAAAAAATCAAAAAAATCTTAGTTTTTATAACAACTGTTCTAAGTAAGTCAGATATGGATGCACTTTATTACAGAAATGTGTCCTATCAGAATACTATGTTCTAGGGCTAGTCAAACAGCTCAGTGGACTAAAGCACCTGCTTAGACAGGCACAGGGACTGGGGTTTGATCCCCAGGTGCTATGCTGGCCCTGCCAACAGTGCATGCTGAGATTGTGACTGAGACAGGACATAGTGGTGCATGCCTGTAATCCCAGCACTTGGGAGGCTAAAAACAGGAGGATCACTACAGAATCTGATCTGTGTAGTGAGACCCTACAGTCCCTATACTTAAATAAATAAAAACAACAAAGAAACAAAAACAGAATACCAGTTTCTAGACCGAATGTGGTAGTGCATGTCTACAATTCCAGTGCTGGGGAAACTAAAAACAAGAGGATCACTACAAGTCCAAGATGTATAGTGAGATCCTGTACCAAATACATTAAAAAAAAATTTTTTTCCCTGCTCTTATAAACACTCATTATCTTACATTTCTTTTACTTTTTTCACATTATTTCATGCCTATCCCTAAGCATTTTGTCAAAGCAAAGGCAGGTCACAGAATGTACGGTTAAACCAGGCTGCCATAATGATGACAACTGCAACAATTTTCTACAATTCATTTGAAAACAATGGTCAACATGAACAACCCTTACATAGTTTCACTTCTCTACACTTCCACAAGGAACAATCATGCAGATTAGGGGAGATTTCAGAGTATCTCAGGAGCCCTATACCTAAGACTTCCATTCTCAAATGAAGTAAAACCATGGAACATAAAACTCAGATGAATGTATAATCCAACAGAATGCTGAAATAGCATGCACGAGGTCATATGAACAACACAGAATGCTCTCTGACAAATAATGAGGCCCTGTACATGTACTGACATGTCTGAGGTCAAAATATACTGTTTCTCCCTCTAATCAAAATACCAGACCTAACAGACAGGTGATGATGGAAAGTCCACTTCAAAATTCTCTTGAAGAGATATGAAGACAACCTACATGCTCGTCAACAAATCACTGTATAAAGAAAATGTGGTATGTATATATTCAATGAAATAGTTACCTTAAAAAGTAAATCCTTCCCAGCTAATGAGGAAACTGATTACTGTAAGTTTATGCCCAACCTGAGTAACTTAAGAGACCTAAGTCTCAAAAGAAAATTAGGAATGGGCTGGGAGTATTGTTAGTAGTAGAGCACTTGCTTATCATACATGAGGTTCTGGGTTCAATCTTCAAAACAAAACAAAATGAAACAAACAAACAACAAAACCTACTACCAAAAAGTAGCATGGCTAGACACACAGTGAAAAAGTGAAGGAAACCCTGCCATTTGCCACAATGGGAATAAATCCTAGAGGACATTATGCTAAATAAAACAAAACCGATATAGATGGGTACTGTGTGATCATATTTACATATGGAATCTTAAAAAGAAAAAACTGAGTCCAGGAATGGTGGTACATGCCTGTAATGCCAGCATTAGGGAGGTTGAAAACAGGAGGATCACTATAAGTCTGAGCTTTGTAGTGAGACCCTAAACACACACACACACACACACACACACACACGCACACAAATTGAAAAAAATAGACTATAGGTTGGTAGAACTAGGAACTCAGGATATAGCTTTATGACATAAGTGCCTGCCTGGTAAATGCAAAGTCCGGAGTTCAATCCCTGGTACCACAAAATAAATAAATAAAATAATAATAAGCAGAATCCTAGTAGTAGTAGTAGTAGTAGTAGTAAAACTAGGGGATTAGGATCAGACAAATGGATTACACTACTCACCATATTCTTCAAAAGTTCAAAAGCTTCCTCTATATTGTTCTTTTTTAAACTGATAAAGACCAAATCTAGGCCTATACTAATCAATTCCTCAAGTCTTTGAGCAGAATGATTTTTCATCCTGAAGAAGGTTTGTGCCTCTGGTATTTTGTTGTTTAAAATAGCACTGGCAATAACTTCCTACAAAAAGAAAAATACTCAACATTTAAGTTCCTTTTTGTTACTATGATTATCAACATAGGACTTTATTTACTTAGAACTTTATTTAGAAGCTACTAAAATCTACTGCTAGATTTGGAGCTAGATGCATGGGATATAAAGCTGATTAAAATAGGTGCTAATCTCCAAGCACTCATGATCTAGTGGAGGATATACAAAGTTCTGCAATATGAGAATCCCAAGATACTAAAGGCCCAAAAGAAGTTCACTTCTATAAGGATATAGAAACAACATCAACAAAAATCAGTATGTATGTGTTCTACATACACATAGAAAAAAGGAGGGCTGGCCAGACAGCTCAGAGGACTAAAGCATCCACTTAGGCAAGCTTAGGCAAACGCAGGAACCAAAGTTTGATCCCAGGCACCACATGCCACACCAGCCCGGCCCCCAAGGGTGGGCTGTGCTAGCCACAAAAAAAGGAAAAAAAAATGTATGTTCCAAAAAGATGTAATATCATGGGTAGAGCCTTTAAGGAACTCTGCTGTACTAAATATAACTGAAAGTAAAGCTGAAGAGAATAGCAAATGAAACTTGAAGCCCTTAAAGAGCAGGATACTTTGTGCTATACCACTCTTTCTTTTCTTTTTTGCGGGTCTGGGGTTCAAACTCACAATCTTGCACTTGCCAGGCAGGCACTTGTGCCATGGAGCTATCTCCCTGGCCCCTATACCACATATTTTTTAAGAAAAAAATATTCAGAAAACAATGTGAAAATAAACTGGGAGTAAGGGACCATAGAAATAGCTCCATAGAGAAGGTGCTTGCCTGGCAAGTGCAAGGGCCTGAGTTCAATCCCTGCTCCCACAAATAAATAAATAAAGAAAGAAAGAAAGAAAGAAAGAGAAAATAAACTGAAAGCAATTCAATGTCAAGGTATTAAAATATTAGGTTACTGCAATAATTCAAGTGAGAAGAATTAAAGATCTAAACTAAAATCTAACTGCAGAAACAACAGAAAGGGAACATTCCACCTGGGCCTTCGAGGGATCTATAAGCCCTAGGAAACATACACACATGCTTTTGGGGACAGGGTCTGCAGCTTTCAAAGTGAACTGCAAATCTTTCACCAAAAAAAAAGTTAAAAATCAGTGAGTTTGAATAAAGAGTGGAACACCGGGGATAGTGGACAACATGAAAATGGTGAAAAGAGGAAGGAAAGCCTCCCAAGCAGACAGAACAAGTGTCAAGAAAAAGGGCAGAACAGCTGGCTATGGCGGCACATGCCTAAATTTCAGCACTCAGGAGGCTGAGGCAAGAGGAATTACATTGATTTTTGAGGCCAACTTGGACCACTGAAATCCAGCCTAAACCATAGCAAAATCCTGTTTTAAACAAATAAAAGAAGGAAAAATAAGTCATTTTTGATGAGAGAATAACAGATACAAAAAGGAAAAAGAGAAAAAGAAGCTCATATCAGGTATTTCCATATCTACTCTTCCACCCTAAAACAATAGTTCTGAGGACCTGGAAGCAATTGACCTTCTCTCTTTCACTCCCTATTGATTACTATCAACATCAAGTAATTTTAGCTTCTGTCTTTCCAATACTCTTATATTCCATGTAGATGAAGGGATTCTTCAGTCCCTAAGCCTGAGGGAAGCACATTTAGTTTATATTAACTTCTATTGTGAAAAGAAAGGCAAACAAGAAGAAATTGTGTAGCATTTATACTGTTTCATGTTGCTTTGTCATTGTCTTTTTGTTCTTGTCTTTGTTTCTTTCCTCTTTGATATTAAAAAAAAAAAAAAAAAGGCAAACAAATAGACCTAAAATTTTACCTGAATAGCTTAGCAGCATAAGCACATGCCTGGTAAGTACAAGGTCCTGAGTTTGATCCTCAGTACTCAAAAGTATGCCAATTAAAAAACCTACACAACCCTCAGGGACCGCGAGATAGCTTATTGGACTGTATACAGCTCCTGCTTAGGCAAACTTAGGCAAGCCCAGGGACCACAGTTTGATCTCCAGCCCAACGTGCTGCATCAGCCCCACCCCTAGAGTGGGCTGAGCCAGCCATTAAAAATAAAAACAAAAAACAAAAAAAAAAACCCTAAAAAATGGGTTAGGATTTTAAAGAGGAATCAAGTCAAGTTAACTGTGAAGCAATAAAGCTGTAAAAGAGAAATTTGCCAAGATCTAATCATAGGAACAACTCAACTGACCAGGGAAAATGCATGGGTCCCAAGTCCTAGGCCCAAGCCAGTAAAGAAGCATGTGAGGGAGAAGCCCCCCAAGGTGTAGATCCAAGTGTGCAGACCTAGCTGGCACCGAAAGGAAGCCTGTGTTTATTATGAATTAAATGAACAGTTTATAAATATAAATCTGAAGTGATATCCACAAACATCAAAACTTACAAAATCTAAAACCCTTGCTAAACATTTCAAATTACAAGAATATAGACTCTTGACTTCTATTTCTTCTACTGTTCTCTCAGATCTGATAAGTAAAAATAGGATAATAGCTTATATTTACCTCAAAGCTGAGCTTCTCCCAAATAGCAGTCTCCTTTACTGTGGAGATACTTTCAATTACATCATATTCATCTGTAGCATCTGTTAGCTTCCAAGGAAACTTTATCATGAAAGTTCGAAGCTCATTAATATAGGTGGTCAAAATGTTCACTCCTTTCTGTAGATGTTCATCTAGCTCTATGGGAAAATGGAAAATGCCCATACACTAGTTCATACGCATGTGTACATATGAATGAAAGGGAGACAGAAAGAAGATGCCACGACCAGTTATAATTAAAAAGAATTTTAAAGAATGTCCAATTTTAAAATGGTTATTTTCAAATTTCAAACAATATGTTTTAAGCTGGTTCTATGTATAGGTTGTGGTATTTTCATAGTCTTTTTCCATATATTTCACAATTATTCCCAGGTCTTTCTACCAAGTTTCCCAGTGTTAAAAACCCATTTCTTTCAATTACACATTTACTTTAGTCAACATTAGTACATGATACTTTACTAGCTTAAGCTCTTTCATGCCAAAGCAACATCTGTATTTCTGTCTAGGCACAGGAATGATACAACTGCTCTCTTGCTTTCTGCTACTTTTACCTTCAGTGTAAATAAAAAGCTCCTTTATTTGTTTGTTAAGGAAAGACAGAGTAAGAGTAAGCAACTGTTCTGCAAAATGTTTGCTTTGGGTTTCAGAATAATTTTCTTTAATTGCTGAGCAAAGTAAATCCAATGCTGGTGTCAGTTCTTCCACATCTGAAAAAGAACCAAAGAAATCAACATGAACACTAGGTAATTCCCAATTAAGACTGACATATCCAAAACACTACTTTGCATTATGTATAAATAAGGACCAATGTCTTATTTTCACAACAATCAGCAAACTTTTATGAAGGCTTATTACATACAAACTTCAATCAATGATTCTAGTTACTAATAGTTACATTTTTTTTTTTTTTGGAACCAGGGTTTGAACTCAGGTCCTTGTGCTTGCCAGGCAAGTGCTTACTCTACTGAGCTATCTCCCCAGCCTCCAGTTACTTTTTTTTTTAAAGAAAAATTTAACAGTGGTTGCATCACATATTTTCATCATGAAGTCAGTATAGATGAACAGACATAGGTGTGTAAGACTGATCAAACAATTAAACATTAACATTTTCAATAAACATTAATTTCTTTTTTCATCCTTTCAAATTCATTTTGTATTTAAGTCATTCTTCTAAGAAAAAGTTATAGAGGTTGAGAATGCAGAAAATGCAAGGTCCTGAGATTGATTCCTGGTACCGTTCAAAATTTATTTAATTTATTTATTCTTTTGAGTCCTTACACTATGTGATATTTACTATGTAGGTCTGGTTTATTTCACTTATGAGTATATAGTTAAGATACATCCATTTACATATGAAGTCTTCTAGTTTATCATTCCTTATAGCTGAGTAATATTCCATTGTATAAAAATACCACATCTTTTCAACCATTCTTCAGATGATGGCCATTTTGGTTGTTTCCTTGACGTGGCTATCACAAATTGTGCTGCTATGAACATAGGTGCACAGATATCACTATGATGTGATGTTTTCAGTTCTTCTGGAAAAATTCCCAGCAGGGGTTAGCCGGATTGAATGGAAATTCCAGCTCTAGTTTTTTAAGGAGTCTCCACACTGCTTTCCATAATGGTTGCACCAGTCTGCTTTCCACCAGCAAGGGAGAAGTGTTCTTTTTTCTCCACAGCCTCTCCAACATTTGTTGTTGGTTGATTTTCTTTATGATGGCCATTCTTTCTGGGGTGAGATGGTATCTAAGTGTTGTTTTGATTTACATTTCATGAATGTCTAGCAATATGGAGCATTTCTTCACGTATTTATATACTTGTTGAATTTCTTTCTCTGAGAAGTGTGTGTTCATCTCAGATGCCCATTTCTGGAATGGATCTTTGAATTTTGGAGCCCTAATGGTTTTTAGTTCTTTATAAATTCTAGATAGAAGACCCTTGTCTGAATATACTAATAGTTATTATTTGCTGGTTTTATTAATTGTGACAGGGGTCTTGCTTTATACCCCAGACTAATCTTAAATGTGTGATTATCTTGCCTCAAGTCTCCTAAGTAGCTGAGATTACATGCATGTACCTTTATGCTTAACTACTAATGTTGTTAACTATGATTCTGCTGAGCACCTACACTTTAACTATGGTGTTTTACAAATGCTATCTCACTTGTACCTTTCAACAAAAAGCAGGGTCGAGAGGATAAGTAACTCGTACAGGCACTCACCTGTGACACTTCAATATCCAGGTGACAGGAATGTGAGCCCCTCCCCCCATCCTATGTTTGCAACTGAAAGCTCCAATGAAGGGATTTCTGTATCTCTGTATTGGGCCTACCTGTCAATGGTATCTATGTGAGTGAGAATTATGGAAAACAGGGGCATTCCCCAGGAAAGTTGGTAAAGCCTATTCCCATGCTTCTTATTCAACACCTATTCCTATCTTCCTAGAGTAAAGCAGTACAGGTCAGAGTCAAGTGAAGAGAAATCACTGACTATCACACAATAGAAGTGAATAATGATCACACAACTGCAGGTGGAACATCATAGTAGCATGTGACTGTAATCCCAGCAGTTGGGAGGCTGAGGCAGGAGGAGCCACTGAATTTGAGGCTAACATGGGCTACACAGTGAGTTGCAGTCCAACTGGAAGTATATAGTGAGACCCTGTCAGGAAAGAAAATGAGAGGGAAGGAAGAGGAGAGGAAACATAGAAAGGGGAGGGGAGGGGAGGGGAGGGGAGGGAAAGGAGGAAAGGAGAGAGAAAACAGGAGAGAAGAGAGAGAGCGCACACGCAAGCAGGCAGGCAAGCAGTCAAAACAAAGAGGGTGAAGAATGAAGAATTAGGGGTATCAAGTTAGTGCGGAGGACTTACGTAGTAGGCACAAGGCCTTAGGTTTGACCTCAGGTATAAGAGAAGAAAGAAGAGGATGAGGACAAAGAGGAGAAAGAGGAGGAAGAGAAAGGAGGGAAGAGAAGAAAAGATCAAGAAGAGTGGGGCTCACTATGTAGCCCAGGCTTGTCTTAAACCCATCGTGATCTTGTAAGACTTCATGGTCTCAAGCCTCCACACTGCTGAGATTACAGGTGTATGTGACTATGCTCAGATGAAAATTTAAAAAGAAAATTTCTTATTTTGTATTTTGGGACAGAGTCTTGCTATGTAACTAAGCCTGACCTTGAACTCATGGCAATCCTCCTGCCTCTGCCTCCCCATTACTGGGATTATAGGCATGTGACATCATGTCTGGCTTAAAAAGAAAATTTTTAATTCATATTTTCAGTGAAAATTGACACTAACATTGTCTTTTTCCTCTATGTAACTAGAAATACAAATTGATAAAACTTTTTTTTTTAGAGTATATTTTATCAAGGCTATTAAGAATGTGCATTGTGAGTACTCTTAGACCTGAAAATAACTGGCTAAAGGGGTTTGGCTTGGTAAATTATGGGACTGCCCATATAATGAAATTCCATGCCACCTGCTATGGTTTATGTCTAGTGGTCCCCCCAAAGCCTCATGCAATCATGGGGTGGGGACTTCTAGAGTTTGAGACTTGACTCATGATCCACTGGGATTATGTGTTTTACTACTGATGGGATTATGGGTCTGAATACGTCTGGGATTATGGGTGTGGCCTAAGGCAGACAGGATGAGGCAGAGGGCATGAATATAATATAAAGAGAGACAGACTCTCACTGTTGCTCTCTGTTCCCATTTGGTCAGTGGCCTCTGTCACCATATTGTTGCTGTTCTGCTGCCATGAACTGCTGCTCTCTGCCATGTGCCTCTCTGCCTTGGAGCTAGCCCAGTATGGACTGAAACCTCCAGTAACTGTGAGCTAAAAACCTTTCCTTCCTTTATTTTGGGTGTCGGGTATTTGTCCAAGCAACGAGAGAAAAGTAACTAAGACACCACCATAATTAGTAAGTACATATATTATAGCAAGATGTCTACAATATATTAAGTAGGAAAAAATAGATTACAATACTAAACATATAGAAGGAAACACAGACCATCACTGTATTCTTCTAAGGAGAGAATGTGCATGGCTAACTGGTCTAAGAAGAAAAGCTAAGCTCCTACTTTGTTAAAAAGAAAAGATAAAATCTTGAAAAGAAGTATTTGCAAAGTAGCAACTAAAGATGCATCAAAAAATATAACAGTAATTTGAAAGGAATTAAAATGATATGCATAAGTGAGGAAGTCTTTGGTTTACTTACTTCTTAAATATAACTGAGCTGGAAAGTGATCCAACTGATCAGGTACAGAGGAATTTGAGGATGTAGCAAAAAGATTTCCTTTGCTCTTTAAGAAGAAATCTACAGTGTCAAGCTGACGGTTTTCTATCCCAGCCTAAGGCATGTATAATGGGGAGAAATGAGAGAAAAATTACATTAGAAAAAAGAAAAAAAAATTCACTTGGCAGGGGCCAGGGGCAGGGGACTGAGGCAGAAGGTTTGTGACTTCAAAGTCAGGATGGGCTATATAGTAAGGTTCTTTCTTTCTTTCTTTCTTTCTTTCTTTCT
>PVJA010018585.1:0-39449 GCA_004027025.1 Myocastor coypus | reverse complement strand
AATAAACAAATAAAGGTTCTGAAACAAGAAAAAAATAAATAAAATAAAAAATTCTTAAAAAAAAAAAAAACAACAAAAAAACGATTAAATGTATGTGCTACCCAAGAAAGCAAAACATTTAAAAGGTTACAAAAGGTTTATGGTAAGCCAGGCATGGTGGTACTTCCCTATAATCCCAGCACTTGGGAGGCTAAGGCAGGCGGATCTGTGTGAACTTCAGGCCAGCCTAAACTGCATAGTGAGACCTGTCTCAAAAACAAACAATAAAAAAAAAGTTTATAGTAAGATTCCTCATGTGCTAGCTCACTCTGTTCTTTTCCCCTGAGACAATGTTATGTGTTGTGTATTTTTTCAGTTACTGACATATAACACATTCTGGCCCCTTTCTTACAAAATTTCTAGTATATCAGTTGTACTGTAATTTTTAAAAGGTCATTCTACTTATCTACTCAGAAACTTAAATTTATTAAGTTATCAATGCTTAGAGACTTACAGTTATTTTTCATCTTATGGTTCTGCATGGGCTTAGTAGTCAGTCAGTACTACAGGTGAATCATCTTAACATATGCTGATGCTGGGACCTCGGCACCACTGTCTGTTCCTGTAGTGTCTTTGCCTCCTGGCCTGGAGTTTCCTCACAGTATTGTGACTAGGTTCAAGACTTGAGTTTTTCTCAAAAGCTTACCTTGAGAAATTATAGATAGCTCCAATTCTATTCTTGTTACAGTCTTGTACAAATTCAAGGGAAGTGTAACAAAATCATATTGTATGAAGAAGGTGGAGCATGAAATCTTAGTCCAGCCATCTTGGAAAGTATAATCTACTATGAAATCTGTCCCCATTTTTCTTTATTTTTTAATTTTTTTTATTGTTTCAGAACTTTTGTTTGTTTATTTATTTTGATGGCCGGCTCAGCCTGCCCTGAGGGCAGGGCCAGTGCAGCATGTGGTGCAGGGGATCGAACTGCAGTCCCTGCAGCCGCCTAAGCTTTCCTAAGCAGGTGCTTTAGACCACTGAGCCATCCTGTCGGGCCCCCCATTTTTCTTTATAATAGTCATGCTGTTGTGTTTTATTGCTGGTAAGATTTCTTATTATTTGTGTTTATTTTTAACTATTCCTTTATTGTTAGAAATTTAATCCTTTTTTGTTTGTTACTTTGGGTAATCATCCAAAATTAGATACCATTTTACAGTCTCCCTTTCCTCCAATTTATTTATTTGGTATTTTAGTACAGAGCCTGCAGGATCTCACTATGTAGATTGTAGACTCACAGTGGTCCGCCTATGTTCAGCTTCCTAAAAGTTGGGATTACATTAGTGCACCACCATCCAGCCTCAGGGGCAGGGGAGGGGTGACACAGTAGCCCAGGAATTGACCCCGGCTGCTTCACTCTGCCTAAGCAAGCACTTTAATCCGCCAAGCTATTTGGCTGGCCCTTATTTTCTTTTAATTTTTTGAAGCCAGCTCAGCCCATTCTGGACCAGGGCTGGCGCAGCATGTGGTGCCGGGGATCGAACTGCGGTCCCTGAAGCCGCCCAAGCTTTCCCAAGCAGGGCCTTTAGACCACTGAGCCAACCCGCTGGGCCCAACTTGTGTTTCTTTATGTGTGCTCTTATGCTGCTTCCCAGTTCACTTTTTGAGATACTACATAAGTTCAGTGTGGGGTTATATTCCTGTTAAATTCAGTCCTAGCTGAATTTCTGATCCTCATGCTTTAGCCTTCCAGAATACTGATTATAAGTTGGTGTAGTACCATACCTGACTATTCTCTGAGTTTTTTGTTGTTTCTGAGTTATATTTGTTTGTATATTGCAGTGCTATCTTTTATCAAATGGTCATGGCTTTTAAGAATAAAGTTTTTATTTTTCTTGGGGTTTATTTGGTTGTTTGTTTGGTACCAGGAATCAAACTCATGTCCTCATACTTGCCCAGCAACTGCTGTGCTGCTGAGCTGTATCACCAGCCCTTAAGGATAGCTTGTTTGTCTATAATCCAAGCACAGCGAGTTGAGACAGGAGGATTACTCTTGAGTTTGAGGCTATCCAGAACTACATAGTTCCTGTCTCAGAAGAAACCCCAACGTACACAAGAAAAAAATAAGAATGAACTGTACATAATGGTACTTATAGATGACTTTTTTTTTGTCCTTTTGAGACAGGGTCTTGCTATGCAGTTCAGGCTGGTCTTGAACTCACTTTTGTAGCTGAGGCTGGTCTCGCACCTATCCTCCTGCCTCAGCCTCCCGAGTGCTAGGATTACAGGCGTGTGCCACCACATCCAGCTATAGATGACTTTTTAAGTGGTTTAGAAGAGCACTTTTAATGTATAATATTTATGTGTATTTTTCATTGTTGTTAGGCTTTCAAAGTATTTTTAATTTAGTCACATGTATGCTTTACTGTATCTGGCCTGCTTTATTTATTTATTTATTTACTTATTTATGTCTTTTTGAGACAGGGTCTCGCTATGCAGTTCAGGCTGGCCGTGAGCTCACTTTTTGTAGTCCAGGCTGGTCTCGAACTTGCATCGATCCTCCTGCCTCAGTCTCCTGAGTGCTGGGATTACAGGCATGTGCAGCCACACCTGCCCAGTCCTGCTTTATTTTATCTCCCTCTTCTTTCTCTAATTAATGAAATGTAGCTCTTACCTGGCTATATCTTTTTTTTTTTTTTTTTTTGTCATCCGTGGATGCTTTATATGTATCTAATAGTTTTGTGGGAACTACAGACAGCTTCACTTTTTATTTCGCTTACTCTTTGCCCTGTCACCCATGTAGCGTCAGTAGTTTTATCGTCTGAAGTCTGTTTGCATATCTCAAAAACTCTTACCATGCTAGATTTCTGCTAGTAGTATTTATTTCCCCAGAAGGCTAGTTTCTGCTTTCTCTGACTTTTTGTTGTGGTGGTGAACAGTATCAGAGGATTAACCAAGAGACACAGTCACAGAGCTACAACCTTAGACTGTTTTTATCTTTCATTTTGAGACAGGGCCTTGCTAAACTGCCTTTGCTAGCCTAGAATTCTGGATCCTCTTGCCTCAGCCACCTGAGTAACTGGAATTAAAGGGGCACTATGCCTCCACCAGCTTTCCTTTCAGTTTTTTGAGTTGAGTCCTCAGCTTCTGAAAGTTTTACAGAGTAGCAGTTAATGTTCTTTCTACTTTGGAAACTATTATTATTTTTGTTTCTTCTCTTTTTTCATGTTTTCATATACATTATTTCAACCTTTGTGTATGTGTGCAAATGCATTATATGTATATTATAGTCCTTTTTCAATTAAAAAGGTTGTAACTAATCTTAGTTGCTACTTAATATCTACCCTGTTTATCTGTACAGTTACATTATTTTCAGTCTTTGAACATCCGTTTGTTTTCCCTACTTTCCAATTCCCTTACCATCTTTTATAGAAATCCCTTAAGATCATTACATTAATAAATGTCAATGTTTTATGTTTTTGCTACATATTGGCAAGTTCTTTCCAAGAGTTATATATCAACAGCAAAGCCTTATTAATCCTGGGCATATCCTTTATTTCTATTTCATTTTGCTAATTCAGGAGATAATTTCCTTTGCTGTATAGAAGATTTTTTTCATTATTAGTGATGTTGACTTTTCTATTGTATTCCTTTTGTGACTTGTCTTTACATATTTATCTTTAAAGCATTTACAGTTTTTCTTGATTTATGAGCTTTCTGCCTACTAAAAATAATTCTAAAACAGGGTGTGGTGGCCTGTAATCACAAACTGAGACAGGAGGATCATCACAAATCTGACACCAGCTTGTGCTACACAGTGATTTCAAGAGAAGCCAAACTGCATACAAAGATCTTGCCTCAGAATACCGAAATAATAAGTCATTTAGCATGAAATGTAGAAATTTTTCTTGGTTTTCACCCATGTGTTTGGATGTATGACACATATTTTGTAACTTCAAATTTTTGTTATCAAATTCAATAGTGTGTAGGATTTTTGGTTAATTGTAATAGTACTTGTTAAATTGACTTAAGGGATATTAGCATCTCAGTATTTTAGTGCCCCCCACCCCCAATTAGGCTCTTTCTGTTAATCTTAGATCCTTATCCATTGTACCTTCCTTGGTGGTTTTTTTTTTGTTGTTTTGTTTTGTTTTGTTTTTGTTTTTGTTTTTGTTTTTGTTTTTGTTTTTTGTTTTTTGTTTGTCTTTTTGAGACAGGGTCTCACTATGCAGTTCAGGCTGGCCTTGAGCTCACTTGTAGCCAAGGCTGGTGTCGAACTCACACCAATCCTCCTGCCTCGGCCTCCCAAGTGCTAGGATTGCAGGCGTGTACCACCACGCCCGGCTTTTTTTTTTTAAGGGTCTTATACCTTATAAGTCTTTGGACAGATTTAGCATTAATGATTTCACCTATTCTCAACTGACTGGCAAGGTGGATCTCTGATACAGATATGTGCAGTTTGGCTGAGAGTGCAATGTTTCATGATTGTCAGCAGGCTTACTAATAGGAGCTCATGATTTAGCTCAGAGGGAATCTGATAGACAGGCCAGCACCTGCATCTCAACGCAGCTTTGTTTTTCTCTACTTGTCATCGCGTACACAGTAACTCTCCAACTGATAAAAGCTGTTTCTTTGAAATATGAGCCCGAAAAGAGAACCAACTGCTAGTGCTGGTGATGGAAGTGAAGATAAAATGGAAGAGGTCTAAGAAAGTGATGGTTCTTAGCCAGAAAATAGAAGTTTTGGATAAATTAAAGTGGTTTTGCAGATTCAGGTAAGTTTATGGTTGATTAATGCTACTATAGTACTGATGTGGTAGTTTGAATTTTGAGTTATAGAATTTATGACTTTATAAAAGATTAGTAATGTGTACTTAGAAGCACAATAGAAATTTGAAGATTTCACTTAAGCGTATCAGTTACACTGCACTGAATTTTAAAGGTTAGACCCATAGTAATAGACAACTCAAGCTCTGGAGAGTCACTGAAGTCTTGGGATGCACTACACCTGTTGTTTGTTTTGGCCTGTCCTAGTCTGGTAATATTTCCGTCCTTTAGTCACTATAGCACCTTTGATTAATTTTGACATGTTGTGGTACTTACTCTTGGACCTCTACTAATTAATGGTCTCTTTTCTCTTACCCAGAATTAAACGTTTTAAGTCATACATGAATAATAATGCAATGCTAGCAAATAAAAAATGTGTGTTTTGACTTGAAGTTTCTGTCAGAGATTGTTGTTTAAGCTTGATTATCCCTTACCCCAAAATGGTTGGGACCATTTTATATAATATTTTTAATATTTTTGTTCATGAAACAATTTCATGTTATAGAATTTACTACTTTAGTGTTATGTTGATAATCCTAATTTTTTTAATTTCAGAGAATGCACCCCTCCCTTTGGAGATAGGGTCTCATTATGTTACCCAGGCAACTACCTATTTGTATATTTTTATCTTTTTGAGACAGGGTCTCTATGCAGTTTATGCTGGCAATGAGCTCACTTTGTAACTTAGGTTCTTCTCAAACTCAGATCTTCCTGTGCTGGGATTATAGGCATATGCTACAGTAACAGCCAGATTTTGAGATTAGGAATGCTCAATTCAATCTGTGTAATCATTTAGAGAGTTCCCAGAAACTCTTAAAATGTTATCTAAAGCATCTCTTAAATGATGTGACACTTTTTTCCTTTTTTCTTTTTTTTAATGGGGCTGTGCAGGGGTTCTTGCCGTATAGTTCAGGCTGGCTTTGAATTCACAGCAATCCTACAGGCGCAGTTTCTCAAATGCTGGGATTACAGGGGAATACACTAACACACCCAATCCCTAGGCATTTTTGAACTATATTCTTTTGGTTCTTAACATCTCTGTGGACTGAGTAGGACTTACATTCAGTGTTGCAGGTAGAGAACTAACAGTCATTTCTCCAGGAACTCCTCAGTCACAAAGGAAAGTATCAAACATTGTTTATAAAAAGTGTGAAGCATGCTGTTGCACGAGAAATGCTGGGAGTAGAGTTAGGAGGTGCTAACTAGGACTGAGAGGAAGAAGAGTTTCTAAGTGGAGTTGAGGACCAGTAGTATATATTCTGATCGGGACATTGCCTCTTTTCAACGTGTTTTCATCTGGTTGTACGTTGCAGGGATGATAACGTAAGCCTCTTTCAGCCAAATTAAAAATTTCGTCTTGTTTTATTTTAGCTGATACCTTTGGATGCTCATGGCAGTCTTCTTTCAGTTGTCTCATCGCAATAATTTATAACAATATAGTAAAAATATGAAGCAGTATTGTTACAGAGATAGACTTCCTTGTTTTGTTCCAAGAATGAGAGAGAAGGCCCAAGAGCTTTGTGATTAGCCACAGTGCTGATTTCAGGGTTAAACAAAGGGTACTTGCTATATTCTAAGAAAAATTGTATGTGCTTATGAGGACTAGATATTGACTCAAATGCCCAATTGTACTTTATTTCAGTAAGAATGACTTTCACTCTGTATAATGGCTTTATCTTTCTGAGTCTCTTTATTGTCTAGTTTTCTTTAGGTATATTTGTTGTTTCCTGGACTATATTTTATTTAGCTTTTCATACATCATACTTGTTAAAAAGATTTGTAGTCTTTTGTGACGACTTTTAACTGATTTGTGAATTGGACATAATGTTATTTCTCTGAGCCTAGAGTTGATTTATAGATGCATAAATGTTTTTATTATTAGTGTACTTGAGTCATAGTATATCTAAAGAAAAAGCAAATATAAGCACAGCTTCTGATCTCTTCCAAGTCTGCTCAAGCTACATTTGAAAAGTTTTGGGGCGGATTCCGTTTTTATTGAAAAAGGAGCAGCTGCCTCAAAAAATTAATTGTGATTATTTTTAAAATATTTTTTTTGCTTCTACAAGAGAATTTTTCATGACGCTTTTGTTTTTTAACAACTAAAAAATTTGAGAAAATAGATACTTCTGGTTTGCTTTGATAAAAGCTTTTGTTAATTTTGGTTTTACTTTTTTATTTATGGTATTAGAGATTGCACCCAGAATCTCAAGGCATGCCCTTTTTATTATATCCTTGAGAGAAGATCTTCCTAAGTTGCCTAGGATGGGCTGAAATTTTGTGGCTGGGGATGTAGGTTCAGCCTCCCAAATAACTAAGGTTATACGTGCTTACCTCTACACTCTGAATTTTTTTCTTTTTCTTTTTTTTTTTTTTAAGAATTTTTTTTTTTTTTTTTTTTTTTTTTTTTTGTGGAACTGGGGATTGAACTCAGGCCCTTGCGCTTGCCAGGCAATCCCTTATTCTACTGAACCATCTCCCAAGCCCTAGCACTTGAAAATTTGAACTGAAGTAGAATATTATATAAGATATGACTCTGTAGGTATACGAATTCATAGAACTGTTTTTTAAATGTAAAGACATTTCCAAATTATGTTTGCAAATTATATTTGCTAATACTGTGGAAAAAAGTTGACTTACTAAAAATACTATGAAAAATAAATGTTATGTCTAATGTTAAAGATAACTATATACTTATTTATCATACTTGATATTACTAAGGTTCATAAATAATTAAAATAACTAGATACTGATATAATTTGGACAGATGGATCGTAATACTTTTGCAGGATATGATAGTTTTAGACAATTTTGTAACTCAAATTTATACAATCTGCAAAAGTTATTTGTGTCAAAACTTTGATCTGAAGCTAATGGGGAAAAGGAACATGACAATTTGCAGTGATAGGACAGCAGTAGTATTCTGAAGTACCAACATTATTGGAGGAAAGGAATTACAGGCAGCAAGTTGCTATAGAATTGCCTATGTGATGGCAATTAGGAGGGTATTTACTGGTGATTGACAGGGCTTCTTGCATGGTTCTAAGCTGTATCCCCAGCCACTGTGTGTCTGTGTGTACAAGTAAAGTTGAAAAAGTATAAATCCAGAAAGTTCTTAGGGAAAAGAGAGGTAGGTAGGAATGAATACATTAAATCTGTTCAACAGTTCAACCTATATAGAAGTAATAATTAACAAAATTAAGGTGGTATAATGTTCTAAATATAATACAACAAAAATACTAATTTGGTAATGCATTAGAACTAAATCACGAATATAGCAGTAAAAATAAAATGGAACAAGGAATGTGTTAGCAATGTGGATATTAAAGGTTATATTCATCCTTTGGTCTTGAGCAATTAGTTCCAGGATCTCCCACAAGTATTAAAATTCCTTGTGTTAAAGGGCTTTAGTATTATGTAACCTGTATACTTTCTCCCATATATTTTATTTTATTTATTTATTTTTTATTTTATTTTTTTGTCTTTTTGAGACAGGGTCTCGCTATGCAGTTGAGGCTGGTCCTGAGCTCACTTTTGTAGCCCAGGCTGGTCTCGAACTCACACCAATCCTCCTGCCTCAGCCTCCCGAGTGCTGGGATTACAGGCGTGAGCCACCACGCCCGGCTTCTCCCATATATTTTAAAATCATCTAAATCTAGCTTGGAAGCCTAGATTTTGCGAATACCCATCATCCAGGTTAACTTCATATACACAGTCTATCAAATTTCCTTTAGAAGAAAATGGTGAATTTACTGATATTTCCTTTTTTACAGCTGCGTTCCTAACCCAAACTGTATGTCTTGATGATACAACAGTAAAGTTTGAAATATGGGATACAGCTGGCCAAGAAAGATACCACAGCCTAGCGCCAATGTACTACAGAGGAGCGCAAGCAGCCATAGTGGTGTATGATATCACAAATGAGGTGAGTACAAATGCCTCTTATCCTGAAACTAGTTGGGACATTCTGGTTTTTTTTTTAAGAATTTTTTATTTTATTTATTTATTTATTTTTTTCTTGTTTCAGAACCTTTATTTGTTTATTCACTCATTTTTATGGCCGGCTCAGCCCGCCCCAAGGGCAGGACTGGCGCAGCATGTGGTGCCAGGGATCAGACCATGGTCCCTGAAGCCGTACAAGCTTCCCCAAGCAAGTGCTTTAGACCACTGAGCCATCCCGCCGGGCCCCTAAGACATGCTGTTTTTGTTACTCAGAAGTTTGACAAGAAAAAGTATTTCATGAAATTGTTTTTTATAACCATCATACCCTTTTTGCCAAAGCTTTTACAAGTAAAAATATCAGATGAAAGTATTTCAAGTAATATTTCCTACAGCCTTTTTAAAAAAGTCTTTTAAAGACTAATCTCATACAGATGCTTCCTAACCCTTTCTGAGCTTATGCCAAATGTCTGTTCCTTTGTTTAACAGGAATCTTTTGCAAGAGCAAAAAACTGGGTTAAAGAACTCCAGAGGCAAGCAAGTCCCAACATTGTAATAGCTTTATCAGGAAACAAGGCTGATCTAGCAAATAAAAGAGCTGTAGATTTCCAGGTATGTTGAATTTTATATTTGAAGCCTTGGTTTTATGTAAACAAAAGCCACACAAAAATAGAAAACACAGATTTAATACAGATGTTCACAAAACAAGTAAACAAATGTAGAGCACTGTGTACAGTAAAGTATTTCTCCTGATGATATGTCTGGATGTATAGGTCAGTGGTACAGCATTTACCTAGCATATTACATAATCCCTGATTTGAACCTTGGTACCTCAAAAAAAAAAAAAAAAAAATTCTCCCAGTAAATCTTTAAGCAATATTCTTATGTTATTGCAGTATGCAAATTATTCAGTGATTTGCATGACCTAAAAAGTTATGGAAGAATTGCTCTCAAAATTACAAAAGCCAACAGTGGCTCCAGTTTCATCTGTGTGCCCACTTGTGTCCTTCAGTTGCATTTCTGCTCATCTCCCACTGCATATCAGTAGACTTCCTCCTGTAAGTCTGTGAACATGCATGCTCATGTTTACCATTAAAAGGCCATTCAAAAATAAAAGTCAAGCGGGGCCCAGCGGGATGGCTCAGTGGTCTAAAGCCCCTGCCTGAGAAAGCTTGGGTGCCTTCAGGGACCACGGTTCGATCCCCGGCACCACATGCTGCACCAGCCCTGCCCTCGGGGCAGGCTGAGCCAGCCATAAAAAATGAGTGAATAAACAAACAAAGGTTCTGAAACAAGAAAAAAATAATAAATAAAATAAAAAATAAAAGTCAAGGGCCAGCAAGATAGCTCAGTGGTCTAAAGCACCTGCTTAGGCAAGCTAAGACAACCTCAGGGATTGCTGGTTCGATCCCCAGCACCACATGCTGTGCCAGCCCCACCCCCAAAGCAGGCTGAGCCAGCCGTACCAAATAAATAAATAAAGTAAAAAAAATAAAAGTCAAGAAAATATACAGAGAGTCTCACTGTGTAGTTTAGGCTGCCCTTAAACTCCCCACATCATCCTTCTGCCTCAGCCTCCAGAGTACTGGGATCCCTGGCTTATGATCACACTCCCCCACACTTCCATCTTAGAAAATCAACTTTTTTATCAGTTATCTCAGTATCTAATTGAGAATGATCCCTGCTTCAAAGTATAATAAACACTAATCATTTAAAAATGAGGGGCTGGAGAGATAGTTCCATGGCACAGGTGCCTGCCTGGCAAGTGCAAGGTCGGGAGATTGAACCCTAGTCTCACAAAAAAAATAAATAAAAGGAGCCAGGGCCGACCAAATTGCTCAGTAGATTAAAGCACCTGCAAGCAGGGGCAGGGGCCAGGGCCAGGGTTTGATCCCTGGGCCTGCCTTGCTGGCCCCATGCCTGGGGTGCACTGAGATGGCATGGTGGTGTGTGCCTGTCAATCCCAGCTCTAGGGAGGCTGTAAACAGGTGGATCACGATGAGTCCGATCTAGTAGTGAGACCCTGAACACCCTGTAAACCCTTCCCTAAAAGGATACAAAAATAAATAAAATAAAGTAAAATAAAATAAAATTTGCTTTAAAAAAGTAAATAAAAATGAGCCAGGAGCCAGTAGTGGTAGAGCACACCTGTAATTCCAGCACTCCAGAGGCTGAGGCGAGAGGATTGCTGCAAGTTCTGAGCTATGTAGTGAGCTCAAAGTCAATCTGAACTGTGTAGTGAGACCCTGCCTCAAACCCTACCCACCCCCAAAAAAGTATAAAACAAACAAAGTGACATTCCTATAGTCCAGCACTAAAGAGGCTGAGGCAGGAGTTTGAGGCCAGCCTGAGTTACATAGAGACCTTGTGTCCCAGAAAAGGGGGAGGTGGCAGTAAGTGTGGCTCAGTGGTCCAGCTCTTTGCCACCTGAGTTCCTGGGCTCATAACTCAGTAAACACATACACCACCACACACAAAAGGAGGGAGGGAGGGAGGGAGAATGAGTGCATATACAATTAATTAGACCTTTTAGGACTGCCTCTGTTCTCTTGGTTTTTAACTCTCTTTCCTCAGTGTAGTGGTGGTCATTTGATGGGATAATTTTCTTTTGTGGGTGATCATAGAACACATGCTTTGAGAGAAGGCAGCTATGTCTTGAACTGTTAAGTATATTAAACTATTAAATTACAAATGTAGTTTCATTTAATTTGTGTGACAACCAATAGAAGTTTTAGTAATGTCTTATTATTCTTACTAGTTATCTCCCCATTATTAGAGTGGTAAAACGAACACTTATAGTCAAAAGTGGCCCTGCCATGTAACAGTTCAAAGCAGCTGTCATGTAACAGTTCAAAGGCATTTCTTTGTCAAATTGGACAGATGATTGGTTGCTTCTCAGAACACTGATGAGGATCAAAATCAGTAATATACGTAAAGTGTGACAAAAATAGGGCAATAATGTAGTTTTTAAAGGAATGATTTATGATGGTTTTTAGAATTAAGCATGAGTGCCATTCAGTGGTGAAAGCCTGTTAGACATTTCTTCCTGTCTTCATAATATGATAAGCATAAATAATTACCATTGTGATCAAAGAGCATTTTATATTTAGGATAATCCCTCAGGCTCATTCTGAAGGACATTTAGTGGTAGACCAAATCAAGTGAGGCAGGATAGGAAGGAAACATTTTTCAACCGGTGTGGTCATGCATTCCTATAATCTCAGGCTTCCAAAAGCTAAGGCAGGAGGATCTCCATGAGTTCGAGACTAGCCTGAGAAACAAAGTGAGTTCAAAGCCAGCCTGAATTGCATAGTGAAACTATCTTTAAAAAAAAAGGAGAAGAAATTTTTCCGTTGTAAAGATTACCAACCCGATACTTCCCCTTAGGTTAATTTATCATACATTTGTTAATAAGTTTGTTGCCTGTCAAACCTACAGTATTTTGTGCCAGTGAGATGGTTCACCTATCTAAAATGCCTGCTTAGGCAAGCTTAAGCAACCGCAGGGACGGACCACAGTTCAATTGCCAGTACCACATGCTACGCCCCCCACACCGAGGGCAGGCTGAGCCGGCTATAATAATAATAATAAAAATAAAAACCCTGCAATATCTAATTGAGAATGATCCCCCTGCTGGAAAATACAACAGGCACTAATCATTTAGATATTGATAGGTTTGTTGCCTCCTTTGTTAATTTATCATAGCATTTGTTGTTGGGTTTAGGTAATCAAGTTAGAATTAGTAGATGATAAGGAAGCCTCCTTATCTGTGTACCAAAGCATATACAGTATATGTCCAAAGGATATGTCTTTTTTCCCTCCCGTCTCTGAACAGGAAGCACAGTCCTATGCAGATGACAACAGTTTATTATTCATGGAAACATCAGCTAAAACATCAATGAATGTAAATGAAATATTCATGGCAATAGGTAAGGTTAATATTTTTTTCAAATGACAGGCAAAGCAAGGATGAAACATACTTGGGTTTGCCTGTCTTTTAAAAAATTCTTAATGTTTTCAAAAAATTAACTGTACTTCTTTCCTAGGTCTCTTCTATCAAACACTGCTTTGTTAATGTTAAATTATGAAAGATTATTGTGTAATGTTATAAATTTAGGCAAGTTTCCTTCCAGCTGAGTTATGCCTGAACTTTGATCTAGTGGCTAAGCAAATATATTTTCTAAAGATTTCATGGTTTCTTCCTGTCATTTATTCTTTACTTTTCAATACCCCTGATTTGTGGGGAATATATTCTAAAACCCTTGGTGAGTGGCTGAATCTCCTCTTCTCTTCTCTTCTCTTCTCTTCTCTTCTCTTCTCTTCTCTTCGATTGAGAAATGAATTACCTGTAACATTTTAACTAAACACTTAGCACACACTGCAGCCATAATATTTGTAACTGAAGGGACAACAGCAAAACTAGCACAAATTTCTCCTTTTCTTCAGTTTCAATTATTTGGTGTGCAGTGCTAGGGAAATAACCCAGGGTGTCAGACATCCTAGACACATAGTTTGCCCCTGAGTTACATCCTTAGCACTGAAGATTTGGTTTTTTAGATTATCATAACATCAGGTTAGGTGGTGAATTTGGGACCTTTGCACTGAGCCTCACCCTTTTTTAGTTTTTTTAAAAGTTTCACTGTGCAGTCTTGAGCTCAGTTTGCAGCCCACACTGAACTTGAACTCCTGCCTCCTGCAGTGAGCGTCCTGCCTCTGCCTCCCCAGTGCTGGGATTCCAGGCATGTGCCCTGTAGATTTTGATTTTTATTGTTGCTTAGTTGGCTAATGGTTTTTTGGTTTGTTTGTTTGGCTTTGTTTTGTTTTTCTTTTGAGACAAAGTCTTACTATGTAGCACAAGCTGGCCTCCAACCTGTTATTCCTACTGTACCAGAGTCTTAATACTGGGGTTACAGGCATGCACTACCACACTTACCTAATTGATATTTTTAAAATAGGATCTCATTGTGTAGTTTAAGGTGGCCTCCAAAGCAAGACAGCTCTACTGCTTCAGTGGTCTCGAATGTGGTGGGATTTCAGATGTGCACCACTATTCTTCTCCCCCCCCCCCCCACTAGGCAGTCCTCCTGGCTCAGCCTTGCAGAATGGTGGGATCACAGACAAATGCTACCTTGCCTGGCAGATGTATTTGTTCTTAAGTCAAGTACTTTTATCTTTTCACTTCTATGGCTTATCTTTGGCGTATTCAGATTAACTTCAATTCCTAATACCACACACACAAAAAAAATTAGCCACCATTACTGCTCTTGCATTCTGGAGCCATTATTAAAGTAATTTACTCAGCTGTAAACAGTGGGATAGATATGGTGATGGCCACTTGGGTAAGTAAAGTGACTACAAGTAACTTGTGGGCAGGTAACACACATTGTGAGTGCACTAGACAGAGGGCTAATTACCGTCCTGGGTGGACAGAGCTGGCTGATGCAAGATTTTATCTTGTAACTCAGAACAGTAAACAGTATAAACTTTATGACTTATTTTTGGAAGCTTTCATTTAATATTTTCATTTCATTCCATTTATAGGTAATTGGAACCACAGATAACGGAGAAAACTATAAAAGAAAGATAAACTCAAAGCATTATTTACTAAAGGGATGTTTTCATTTGGTTGGGTTGGGTTGGGTTGGGTTGGGTTGGGTTGGTTTGGTTTGGTTTGGTTTGGTTTGGTTTGGTTTGGTTTGGTTTTGAGAGGAAGTCTCATGCTGACCTCAAACTCACAGCAGTACTCCCTGTCTCAGCCTCCTGAGAGCTGTGATTACCAGGGATGCACCACCACACTCAGCTACTAACAGAATATTGTTTTAAAATTAGTTTTATTTCATTTTGAAGAATAAAAACAGAAGCAAAAACAAATAGAGGGACTTGGGGGCCAGGGAAGATAGCTCAGGGACACAAGTGCCTGCCTGGCAAATACAAGGTCCTAAGTTCGATCTCCAGTTCCAAAAAAAAAAGAGGGATTGGTGAGATAGCTCGGCAGTCTAAAGTGCCTTCTTAGCCAAGCTTAAACAAACCTTACAGAGACCGTAGTTCAATTTCTGGCACCATGTAACTCTCCAGCTCTGTCCCCAGAGTGGGCTGAGCCAGCCACAAAAAAGAAAAAAGATGGGCAAGGGTTTGGGGTGCTGGGAAGATAGCTGAGTGGAATAAAGTGTTTTAAGTTTTTAAAGTTATTTTTTGTATTGCTGGGGATTAAATGAAGGGCACATCTGTGTACTAGGCCTGTGCTCTGTCACTGAACTACATCCCCTAACCAGTGAATTACACTATTTATTTATTTATTTAATCAATTATTTTAATGTAAAACACTTTGAGGGAAAAGATGTCAGAGCATTGAGGCACGGGAAAAGGAGAGCAAAGTACCATCCCTGCTTTCCCTTGTTACTTTTGTCATGTACAGTGTTCTTATCTTTGCTTTTGAGGTATTTTTAACATGGTAATTGCCATTTCAGTTTTGATTATACGTAATGAAGTGGTAAAACTTACTTACTTACTTACTTTCTTTCTTTCCTTCTTTCTTTCTTTCTTTATTGTATTATGGCCAGCCAGCTCAGCCTGCCCTGGGTTTGGGGCTGGTGCAGCATGTGGTGCCGAGGATCAAACTGCGATCCCTGCAGTTGCCTAAGCTTTCCTAAGCAGGTGCTTTAGACTGCTGAGCCATTTTGCTGGCCCCAGACCTTTAAAATAAACATTTTCTGTGGATTGGCACTTGCCCTTTTTCCAGTGGCTTTCAAGTGTACAGTGTGCCTTAAAGCGTAAGGTTCACTTTGGTGGCTGTCACTGCTTACCACTTGCCCAGTTTTCTGGGACCTGGCACTCTTCTTATCTGTTTTATTATATAGCAGGAGGACCCTTAACTGGGTAGGCACCATGCTGGTCCGACATGCACACACAAATATACTTAGGCGAAATTTGGACAAACACTTTGGATTTTAATGACAAGATCTCACTATTTAGCTCAAGTTGGGGGCTGAGGAGATAGCTCCATGGCACAAGCGCGCGCCTGGAAAATACAGGGTTGTGAGTTCGAACCCAGTCCCACCAAAAAAAATTTGCTCGGGTTGACTCAAATTCACAACAATCCTCCTCTGTCAGCCTCCCATTTGATAAGAGTTACAGGCGTATACCACCACACCCAGCAAATGATAACTGAGTCAGAGACTAAAGAAAACCTAGTAAGAATTACTTTAATCCCTGTACTGAGGATGTACAGGACTTTCAGGAGGCCTGAAAGCAAGGCCAGACTGGGCTATGTGGCAAGACCCAGTCTCAGAAAAAGGCGAGTGGAGCTGGCTGGCCTGCTAACTCCAAGTTCTCTAATGCTTTCTTCTCAGTGGGCAAGTTTAGTGATGGCCTGTTTTTTTTTTTTTTTTTTTTTTTAATTTTTTGTCTTTTTGAGACAGGGTCTTGTTATGCAGTTCAGGCTGGCCTTGAGCTCACTTTTGTAGCCCAGGCTGGTCTCGAACTCGCATTGATCCTCCTGCCTCAGCCTCCTGAGTGCTGGGATTACAGGCATGCGCCACCATGCCCAGCAGTGGCCTATTTGAAATGCAAAGAAAACCAAAAAATTTCGCCTGTCTGTCATGTAAAAATGTTTTACTGAAAATCACATACCAGGGAAATGCAGTACAGTTGTGGAAGATGATGTCATATTGTGTTTGTTTTGTAAATGGGATAGATTGCACCCGTAATCACATCTAAAATAATAGAAACCAAGGAAAGAATAAGTCCCACAAGAAAGCCTGATTTTTAAAGATGTCCTTCAGGTATTAAGACTTTACTAGCTTCATGGTACTTTCCTAACCTGCATGCAGTCCCTAACACCTTAAAGAATAAAAACTGAAGAACCTTTTACTAGATTGTCTTTAATGTTCATATTTTATAAAAAATATTTTTTCACTAGAAATTAGACTCCATAATTAACTTATTTTTCTCCCTGAAATTTGAATATTTTCCTTTTTGAAATTCCCAAGTAAAAATGGGATTTCTGTGTTATAATCAGTTCAAAGACTACAAAGTTTATTTCTTTCAGCCTCCTAGTTTGTCAGATGTAATTACACAAAATCCTTTAGAGCACTATGCTGCCAGAAAAATTGTTCACTCATTGTACAACTTAGCGCATTTTTATAATACAGTTGATAATGCTGTATTGTAATTCTCTGGTGTTCATGTTTATCAGCTATGGGTAGATTTGACTAGAAATTGATCATTATATTACAGTTTATGCTATCATCACTAGAGTCACTTGTGTAAAAAATGGTCCAGTGAAGACCTTATTCCCAAATGGCAGTGCTCTCCCAAGATCCAAAATGCAACTAAGCATCCAGTGTTTTTGTTTTACAATACTAGAGCTTATACCTAGAATGTTTGCACTTAGCAGTCCTTCTGTTGTGGAACCGGGTTTGAACCCAGGTCCTTGAGTTTGCCAGGCAAGTGCTTATTCTCCTGAACTATCTCCCCAACCCTTTTACTCCTTTTATTCATTTACTAATTTTTTTGAGGTAGGGTCTCACTAAATTGCCAACTGCCCATAGGCTGACTTCAAACATGAGGGTCTTTGTGTCTCGGGATCCCAGAGTGCTAAGATTAAAATATGTGCCACCATGCCAGCTGGCGTTTAGATTTTGAATTAGAGCACACTCAGCCTCTGAGTAACTGAAGCCATAATAAAGTTACATGATGTTAGGGATGGGGAGATAGCTCAGTGGTCTAAGCACCTGCCGACAAGCAAAAGAACCTGGGTTCAACTCCCAGAACCACATGCTCTGCTGGCCCAGAACCAAATCTGAGCTGTATAGTGAGACCCAGATATACTGTTTCAAATGAATAAGTAAAAAAAGTTGCATGACGTTGTACGTCCAAGATGAAGACAAACTGGTGTCATCTCGTAGACCCCCTCCCTCAGGTGTATTTAATGTTATCACTCCTTTTCTTAGAAAACGATCTATACCTGGAGAATTTACATATTTTTTTTTTTTGAGACAGGGTCTCGCTATGCAGTTGAGGCTGACCTTGAGCTCACTTTTGTCGCCCAGGCTGGTCTCGAACTCGCACCAATCCTCCTGCCTCAGCCTCCCAAGTGCTGGGATTACAGGCGTGAGCCACCAGGCCCAGCTAGATTTTATTTTATTTTTTTATTTTCTTGTTTCAGAACCTTTGTTTGTTTATTCACTCACTTTTATGGCCGGCTCAGCCCACCCTGAGGGCAGGGTTGGCACAGCATGTGGTGCCAGGGATTGAACCGTGGTCCCTGTAACCGCCCAAGCTTTCCCAAGCAGGCACTTTAGACCACTGAGCCATCCTGCCGGGCAGAATTTACATATTAAAATGAACTGCATATATATCCCACGGGTAAAAATCTACTTAATAGCTGGGCGTGGTGGCTCACGCCTATAATCCCAACACTTGGGAGGCTGAGGCAGGAGGACTGGTGCAAGTTCGAGACCAGCCTGGGCCACAAAAGTGAGCTCAAGGCCAGCCTCAACTGCATAGCGAGACCCTGTCTCAAAAGACAAAAAAAAAAAACCACACTCCAGAGCATAGCCATGAGCTATGTAGATTTAGCAAAGGAAAGCTGTGCTAGTTGACAGGCTTTGCCAACATTTGACATTCTATGCTTATCTCACTCAAATAGTATTGGGAACTAGTATTGGAAATAGACATTTAGGATCAGTACCATTTCTAGTAGGTACAGCTCTTTATAGAACATGCTCACAGGAAGAAAAATGTAGATGCTTAAAGAGGAAAAGTGGTGGAACCTAGCTAGGAAGAAAAGAGATGTGTTGTTTCATAATTCTCTTTCATAACTTTAGTTACATAGTAGAGGGCATGCTTGATGGTAATGATGGTGAGCATGGCATATGTTGAAGTCCTGGTTGCTTCCAAAAAGTGTTCCAGGACAGGCAGAGTGGCACATGCCTGTAATCCAACACTTGGGAGGCTGAGGCAAGAGAGATGCTGTAAGTTCGAAGCTAGCTTTAATTACAGAGTAATACCCTGTCTCCAAAAAGTATTTCTGGGAGCGCCCGGCCGGATGGCTCAGTGGTCTAAAGTGCCTGCTTAGGAAAGCTTAGGCTGCTGCTGCAGGGACCGCAGTTTGGTCCCTGGCACTACATGCTTCTCCAGCCCTGCCCTCAGGGCAGGCTGAGCCGGCCGTAAAAATAAATAAATAAACAAACAAAAGTTCTGAAACAAGAAAAAAAAAAAAGTATTTCTGGGAGTCCAGAGAAAGTTAATACATTTTACTTTGCGTTTTGTAGATCAGGATTAAACTCTGAACCTTGTACTTGCCAGGCAGGCACTTATGCCATTGAGCTATCCCTCCTTCAGTTGGTTTTGAGACCTGTCTTGCTCTATTGTCCAGGCCAGCCTTGAACTTGCTATGGGGCCTGCCTCAAATGTGTCATCCTCCTGCCTTGGCCCTCATGAATGTACGGCTTACGGGGGGCACTTCCATGCCAGCAGCCCAAACTGTTCTTAAACTCCTGTTCTTGATGAAATCTTTTTCCTATGCCAATCTCACAGTAACTGAGACTACATGCTGGATCGTCTTTAATTGAAGCAGTAATGATTATTAAAGAAGTAATGTTATGGTATTACATGAATCTGTATAAAGAAATATATAGACAGTGTGGTGCCTGCAATCCCAACTACTTGAGAAGCCGAGGCTGGAGAATCACAAATTCTAGGCCTGTGTGGGTGGGTACCTTAGATCCTGCTTCAAGATACACCACTTAATCCTCATACTGTAAGGAAAAACAAGAAACAATTTTATGTATAGCTTTTGTCAGTTATGTATGTACAGCTGGTCTCCATCTACCCCTTGTCGGAAACATTTAGAAGTTAATTTCCCATCAGATAGCATCTATTATTTTCTGGCATTTAATACATATTCTCTGAACACAAGGCTGTGTAAAATTTTGGAAGATAATCTTTTTTTTTTTTTTTTCCAGAACCAGGGATTGAACTTAAGCCCTTGCTCTTATTCTACTGAGCTATCTCCCCTGCCCTTTCAAGGATAATCTAACTGGAAAGAAATATTATAAGCAGAGAAAGGACTTTTTTTTTTTTTAAGAGTAAAAATAAGGGGCTAGGGAGGTAGCTCTGTGACATAAGTGCCTGCCTGGCAAGTGCAAGGTCAAACCCAGGTCCCGCAAAAAAATAAAAAAGCAACAGCAAAAATCAGAAACAAGATAAGACAAACAGGGCAACATACAATAGATACATCACCAATTTTCAGAAGAAGAATAGCTGATTAACAGTGGTTGATAAGCCAGGCATGGTGGCACAGGCCTGTACTCCCAGCACTTGGGAGGCTGAGGCAGGAGGATCAGTGCGAGTTTGAGACCAGCCTGGGCTACAGAATTGAGCTCAAGGTCAGCCTGAACTGCATAGTGAGACCCTGTCCCGAAAAGACAAAAAAAAGATTGATATATATTCTTTTCTCTTTTTGAGACAGGGTCTCGCTATGCAGTTCAGACTGGCCTTGAGCTCACTTTTGTAGCCCAGGCTGGTCTCAAACTTGCACCGATCCTCCTACCTTAGCCTCCTAAGTGCTGGGATTACAGGCGTATGCCACCAAGCCAGGCTGATATATTATCTATTTTTATTGTCAAATCTGTTCCTCAGATTAATAGGTAATAGTTATATAAGATAATGTATGATTGAATATTACTGCTTGCTTTCAAGAAATTTTAAATTTTTGTTACCTCTTTTCCTGTTTTTTTTTTTTTTTTTTTTTTTTTTTTTTTTTTTTTTTTTTTTTTTTTTTTTTTTTTTTTTTTTTTTTTTTTTTTTTTTTTTTTTGTTAACTGTTTTAAAGAGAGTAATTGATAATGACATTAGTAATGGTACACATTTGGAAAACCAAAATGACAAGTATTCAGGAATGGTTTTTATATTACACATTGCTGTCTTCAATGTAGTTGTTTAGTTCACAAATACTAGCATACAGAGTTAATCAAGGTGAAAATTATGTGCAAGATAATTTTAATAGGAATGTTCTAATTATATCTTCATATTTATCTCACAGCTAAAAAGTTGCCGAAGAATGAACCACAGAATCCAGGAGCAAATCCTGCGAGAGGAAGAGGAGTAGACCTCACTGAGCCTACACAACCAACCAGAAGTCAGTGTTGTAGTAACTAAACCTCCAGTTTGAACCAGCTGGAATATTCTGCTTCCTAAATGTTAATAACAGTGGAATTGGAACATTTAACCAGCTCAGTCTCACTCCCAAAAAAACAGAGACTTATAATAGAGTCAACATAGAGTCAAATTTCTAATACAGAATTATTTTAAGTGTTTTGAACTTGATTTTTAATAATATGCATGTATCCCCTCTGACTAATGTTTCAGCAGTAGAAAGGGAAAATGAAATCTGTTTCACTGTTTCACTGGACAGTTGGAGGTTAAAGACATGACTACCTGGATCCACAATGAACCATTCATTTTCTCCAAACTGAGACAGTATAGTTGTGTGAAAAACTCAGAAATTATTAATTTGGTCTTTCTGCAAAACATTTTTAGAAAGATTATAAATATATTTATGCTTAGCTACAGTATTCAGGCAAACCTTCTGTTACCTAAGGTGTACATTCCACTTTTTAGTAAGTTAACAAGAAAACAGTCCCACACCTCCAGGAAGAAAAAAGATATTAGTAGTGTTTCAGTTATAATATTTTTCTAAATGGGCTAGAAAAATGAAATGTGGTCCCACTTTGTTTAGGAATATGAAAACTAATAAATGCATTTTAATGAGTAATGTTCCCTTCATATGAGCTCTTCGAAAAATGAAGTAAACCAGGTATCTGATTTTGGTTTTTTTCCTTTGTCTTTTTTTAATCACTGCAGGCCAATACGTAGGTCTTGTTTCGGGGCAGGGAGGAGGCTTTTGTTCCCTTCGAACATAACACAGTTAGTGCACTAACAATTATGTACATTCAAACTTGATTGTTTTAAATTTTATCTTTAGCTGTACTGTAAATAGGGTACTGCATTGTAGCCTCCATGTATGTTTATTACTTTTCTGTAATATTTAAGAGTTGCTTAGCGTATACAAAATGTACAGTTACTAAAGCAGCTAATTCTTTCTCTTACCCTTAGAAAGAAGGAGCTTCAGTTCCTACATGGCTAGAGCCATAATAAGCAATGTATCTGTAATTTGTAACATAAATATTACAATGTCAGTAACAATCTTGCAGCCTTGTTTTTCAAAGTTCTCTTTATTTTGATAAGTTCCACATATTGCACTAATTTTTCGGTATTTTCATTATACGAAATCTACCATGCGTCAGATGATTTAATCTATTTAAGCGTTGAACTCTTACCATACCTCTTGTACATTTTACAGTAATTCACAGTTAGCAAAGAAAACAATTCACCAGTGTTTAGTTTTATATTGAGGTGCTCAGGTTGGAATAAAGCAGTAAAAAAAAATAAATAAATAAATAGCACGTAGTGGTTTTTCTCTTCTTTTGGCATAAAACTGAACATATACAGCCAAACATCAACATTTATATTTTCTTTACTATGATCTAAAAAATTGTTTCCCATGGTACTGATGTGTCATCCTGATACTTAGTCCTTTGAGGAACTGTCTTTGTGGCAATACATCTTGGTTCTTTGAATAACTGAAGCTTAATTTTTTATATCAGCAACTGATACTCACATCCATTGAGAAATATTACCATAACTGTAACGCTGTCCCTGGAACCAGCCTCCAGAGCAGCGTTTACAAGTTCACGGCTAACATACTCAGCTGCACCCTCAAAGAAATTCTTAGCGTACGGAGAGTCTTCGCTTGTTTGTGCATCTTCTGCACTGGGAGGTCTGTCAGTTTCTTTTTCACTATAAAGTTCATGATTAGTCATTGGTGGTGGAAATGTTTCTATATTTTCAGGGTTATAAACACAATTGCTTAAGTCAGACAGTTTTTCCTTTAAATTTATAGTTGACACATACTCTTTAGATTCAGGATTATATTGAAATAATACATGAATATTATTTTCTGACTTGGTAATGCTTTTGTCACTGATTGAAAAATACAGAGGCTTCATATGTGATGATTTGTTTTGCATGATAGAGGCACATGTTTCCTTATATATCTGAAACAGTGTTATTGTCAGTGCTATGACTTCTTCTTTGTCCAGAACTTCCCATAGTCCACTAGTAGCTAAGATAAGGAATTGACATAAGTCATCTATAGGGACAGAAATGGTTTCAGGTGCTGGAATAATAAATCTTTTTAATTTGAGATTTCCATGAAATCCAAGTCCTCTTGTCGTTTTTATGTGCCCTTCTAAGAGCCCATATGGTTCACTTGAAGAAATTTGTGCTCCATTCTGAAGTAATCTTCTTCTTTCACTAGTGTTTTCTGTAGTGTGTTCTTTAGTGAGACAAAATCCTTTTCCATTTCTGCATAAGACTGCTTGCACATTACCTGAAAGATGGTTTTTAAAGAAGTTTTATCTTTTTTTTGAAAAGTTTTATCTTAAGAGATTTAATAACCATATGTGTCAAAATATAGTGTTAATTTTACTGTTTCAATGCTAAACAGGCCATGTAAAATGTTTTTAAATATATATACTGATTTATAGTAACTTAGATTTCAAACCAATTTATCCTTCATTGTCACACATTCTTATTTTACTTTACTATTAACTAAATAAAGTGAGAAATAATTTCTAGCTCAAGTTCTTGAAAAACCTTCAGAATATTTTGGAGAACTGAGTTGAACTTTTTTATAACTAGTATATTCCATGGAACAATTTTTCAATACTACTTTTTCAGTGATGTATACAAATTTTAATTTTTTCAAAGAAATAGAATTTGACCACTTTATAACTGGCAAAGGTTATGAAACATTTAATTCATGGGCAATAAAATTAGAATGCCATTGTTAATACCAATAAAAAATCAGTTTGGTGGGAAATATATATATATATATATATATATATATATATATATATATATATATATATATATATATATAAAATAAGCAACCAGCATTACATTAAATTTTTTTGGCTGAAAAAAATTTAAAAAAGATGGCAGTTTGTTCATAGTTCAAATGAACCTGTGATGTGTTTTTCTTTGTAGTGTTAAAGCCTAAAGCACTATAAATAGATTAAAGAATGTTGATATTACTGAATGTGTATTCGTTTATTAAAAAGTCACAAATTTTTTAGTTAAAAAGATTTTCTAGTCTCTACATAATTATATTTTCTAGAACAGGCAGTACTGCTTGATACAGAATCACTTATGATTTAAAGTTAGCTAAATTGAGCCTAAAACATGGCTAATAATGTAAGATTTCTGGATTATTATGACAAATTTAGATGGAGTATTCTGGTGCTGTTGTGCTGTACCTGGGGGCAGAAATTAATTGCTTATGGGGTTTGAGTCTTCAGTTTTTTAGGTAAAGAAATTAGATTTAGAAGGCGGAGGAAGGAGCTGGCTCTGATGACAAATAGGCATCTGCAGCAGACCCAGGGCAGTGCCCGGCACTGTAAAAAAGAAGGCTAAGCTCTACTCAGCTGATATGATTGGACAGAAAGCCCAGTATGACTCCTTTACAGATAGCAATTGCCTGAGCTGCAGAATTGGGATCAAAAGATGATATATATGAAAAATGGGGAACAGGAGAGCTATGCAGATGGTAGTTCTCAAAACTGCAGGACCTCTCATTTCCAGTTTATTAATATATTGTATTAATGTGTCTTTACTGATCATGCTACTTCATTTGGAAGAAGGTATATTGTTAAAATTCTTCTGCAGGGTTGCAAATTGCTAATTAGCAAGGTGACATGGAATGGTATTTAACATAGCTGATCGTTAGGAAGACATAGGGTCATTGGGGGTTGGGGGAATTAGCCAGAGCAAGGTACATGCACCATTTTGTTTTGTATTTTGAGACAAGGTCTTACTAACTTGACTGGGCTGCCTTCAAATTTTTAATCCTGCTGCCTCAGCTCCCATCATGACTTTGAGTTTCTCTTTTTTTAATTAGAAAATATTTATTTGCATGTGACAAGCCAGTCAGTAAAAAAGAAAAGGTGCTATACCCTTGTTAATGACTTAAGAGAATTTACTACAGCATTGTATAAACCGGGCATGGTGACCCAGCCCTCCATGAGTTTGAGCCCAGCCTGGGGTACATAGTGAGTTCAAGGCCAACCTGTACTAAGTAGCAAAACCTTGTATGAAAATAAGTTTCAAAACCAGAAGAAGTTGGGTTTTTTGTTGTTGTTTTTTTTGAGACAGGGTCTTGCTATGCAGTTCAGGCTGGCCTTAAGCTCACTTTTGTAGCCCAGGCTGGTCTTGAACTCGCACTGATCCTCCTGCCTCAGCCCCCCAAGTGCTCGGATTCCAGGCATGAGGCACCACGCCCTCGAGGGAGAAGAATTTAATTCAAATACAAACCTAAAGTGTGATGAACAGATGTTTTGATTTTAGTTATCTCTGCTAATAGCCTGTTAAATTTAGCCGTGTGCCCCTTGCTAGAAAAAAGAAATGCCATTTGGTTTAATTTTAGTCCTTGTGAATGTCCCTCTGGTTCAGCACAATAAAATGTAAAGATTGGGGCCTGGCGGGTTGGCTCAGTGGTCTAAAGCGCCTGCTTGGGGAAGCTTGGGCAGCTTCAGGGACCACAGTTCGATCCCCGGCACCACATGCTGTGCCAGCCCTGCCCTGGGGGCGGGCTGAGCCGGCCATAAAAATTAGTGAATAAACAAACAAAGGTTCTGAAACAAGGAAAAATAAATAAATAAATAAATAAAAATTAAAAATTATTAAAAATAAAATAAAATAAAATAAAATAAAATAAAATGTAAAGATCATTAAACAGTTACTATAGTCTTTAGCTTTGGCAGGTTGCTTAAGTGGCAGTTTTTCATCCTATTAAAGAAGAGACTGCCTGCTAATTAGTTGGTATCCTTTATCTGTGTGGATGGTTCATGAAAGAAAGAATAATGGAGAGGTAAGTAGTGTTCCTCAGTGTATGTGACCCATGAAATAAAAGAATGAACGAACTTCAGGATTTGGAAGAGTACTAATGAAACATGAAAAAGTTGAGTTGGATATTGTGGTACATAACTGATCCTAGCACTTAAAAGACTGAGGCAGAAGATCACAAGTTTGCCCACTCTGGCTAATTTACAAAGTTATCAAGACTCTGCCTGTTTTATAGCTGACCTCTAACTCAGATGGTTGGCTTTAATCCTCCTGCCTTGGTCTGAGTGCAGGGATTACAAGCATGTGCCTTCATACTCACTGAGTTTGAGTTTGTTTTTTAACACCCTGTCTGAAATTAAGAGCTGGGGTGCATCTCAGTGGGAATTCCAAAGATCTCAGCCCTGGATTCAAGCCCCAGTGCTGAAAAACTACTTATTTCCTATTCCAGGAAAGGGAAGGCAGGAAGAAACAAGCTACAAAATACAATAATAATAATAATAATAATGTTTTCATTTCAGATACATAGATAAAATTATAAGGACATCCTTTGGCCTAGGAAGTAGTGATAATTTGAGAACAGGAAATACTGGAAAAAGGAAAATGAGCAATTAAAAAGGAGCAGAAATAAATGAATAGAAGTAAAGGGGGCTAGGGAAACTCCAGATTTTCTTTACAGCAAGGGAACCTTGTGACACAGGCCACCAGCAGTCTGCATGAGAGCCTTGCTAATGCAGAACTCATTTTCATCAGATTTTGAAAAGATCTGTGTTTTACAAGCTAGGTGATCACCAAACAATCTGTACATAGTTCGCTGTGGTGGTACTAATGGGCTGGGCCACATCTTACTCACAGGTTTCAATTATTTGTTAAATACTTGTTGAATATGTTCTTAAAATCACATTTGCATATATGCAACTACTACTTCGACACTGTTCTCATGAGGAAAAAAGGAAGGTGTAAAAAGTTTATTGGCTAGGGGCCAGGGAGATAGTTTCATGGCGTAAGTGCCTGCCTGACAAGTGTAAGATCATGAGTTGGAACTCCAGTCCCGCAAAATAAAACAAAAAATGTTCATTGGCTTTGTATATGTTAAACCATGCCTGTATCCCTGGGATAAATCCTACTTGGTCACGGTGTGTAATCTTCAGTATTTTATTGAAGATTTTTGTATCTGTGTTCATCAATGAGATTGGTTCATAAATGTTAATAAACCATACTGATAGAGCCAAGGACCAAAAACATGACTAACTCAATAGATGCAGAAAAGGTATTTGACAAGTTCCGCATCCACTCATTAAAAAGATATAATAATAAGAAAATTGGAATAGAAATCTTTATCTCTCAATCTGGTGAAAACCGTCTGACAAAGCAGGAGCCAACATCATTCTAAGTAGACAAACCATTCACTCCAGACTCGGGAACAAGACAAGGATCTTGGGCCAGGGATTTAGCTCAGTGGCACAATGCCTGCCTGGCAAGCTCAAGGTCCTGAGTTCAACTCCCCATAACCACCCCCTCCCCAAAAAAGGAAGTCTGTTGTCAACATTCTTATTCAATATAGTTTTGGAAACATTAGCCAGAGCAATTAGACAAGAGAAAGAAAAGTAATAAGGATAGGAAATGAAGACATTGAGTTATTTTTTGCATAGGAAATGAAGACATTGAGTTATTTTTTGCAAATGGAAGACCCTCAAAGCCACCAGGAGACTTAGATAATACAGACAAGTAGCACAGCTGAATACAATGTCATACTCAAAAATCAATACCTCTTCCTATATATAAATAAATTTTCTGAGAGAAAGGGAACCAACATTTCACAATAGCATCCAAAAAAAGGGTTCAGGAGATAGCTCAGTGGTCTACACACATGCCCTGCAAGTGCAATGAACTGCATTCATTCTCTGGTACCACATGCCATGCTGGGCCCACTGAGCCAGCAACTGAAACTGACCGTGGTGGTGGACGCCTATAATCTCAGCACTTGGGAGGCTGAGGCAGGAAGATTGGTGTGAGTTCGAGACCAGCCTGGGCTACAAAAGTGAGCACAAAGCCAGCCTGAACTGCGTAGCGAGACCCTGCCTCAAAAAGACAAAAAAGAAAAGAAATACCTAGAAAACAATATGACAAAAGAACTAAAAGACATTGAAAACTATAAGATGAATTATCATACCAGAAAATAAAAGATACACTTGTTCTTGGGTAACAAAAACTAATACAGTAAAAATGGTCATACTTCCAAAATTGTTATACAGATCCAGTACAGTCCCATGAAAATGTAAACACTATATCTTACAGAAATTAGAGAAACTCCTAAAATTCATTTGGAATCAGAAGAGACCTGAAATAGCAAAAGAAATTTTGTGCAACAAAGACAAGGCAAGGAGAATCGTAATCCCTAACTTGAAATTATTCTATAAAGTGACATGATAAAAACAGTGTAGTTGTAGCAGAAAGCAAAAACCAGACCTGACAGTGGATCAAACTATTAAATACAGAGGCAACTCCAAACATAGTCACTTTATTAGTAAAGAACCCAAACACCTTCATTGGAAAAAAAGCCTCTTTAATAAATGTTTCTGGAAATGCTGGCTTTCCACATGCCAAAGATTAAAGCTACACTCAGATTTGTCACTATCAACTAACTAAAAATTGGAATGGATCAAAGAGCGAAATATTAAAATACAAACACTAAATCTTCTGCAAGAAAGAAAAATAGAACTCTTGACATTGGTGTAGTCAAAGACTTAATAAACAAAACTCCATCACACAGGAAATAGCACAAAGAATGGACAACTGGGATCTCATCTTACTAAAAAGTCTTGTATAGCAGCAGAAACCAACAGGAACAGGGTAAGAGACAGTGTGAGAAAAATTTTGTAGCTGTTCCTCAAAGGACTAATATCTTGCATATATAAAGAACTTATCCCCCACATTTAAAGACCCAATCCAAAATGAATATCTCGGGACCCCTCTCCTGTCCCTCTCTCGGACAGGAGCTTTCTTTCCCTCAATAAATGTTCTGCTCATTAAACAACAAAATGGGTATCTAAAGTGAACAGACACTTCTCAAAAGAAGGAGAAACAGGAAATAAATATATGAAAAGCTGCTCACTGGAGGGAGTAAAAATGTTTAGATTCCATCTCCAGAAAGAATGGCTATTTTCAAAATACAAACCAGTAGTAAATGGTGGTAGGACTGTGAGAAAAGAAACTCTTCTCCACTGTTTGTTGAAGTATCAGCTGGTACAACCACTGTGGAAATTAGTGTGAAAATTCCTCAAAATAAACTACAAAAAGAAGTGCCATTTGCCCCAGGTATTCTCTTTGGTATCTTCCTGAAAGAATTAAGCATTATACTGCAGTTGATATATGCACACCCATGTTTATAGTGGCACAGTTGGTAGTAGTAAAATCTTGCAAACAGCCCAAATACCCTTCAGTGAGTTGTAAAGATGTATTCTATACAACAGAGAACCATTCTGCTGTAATGAAGGATAAGCTTGTGACATACCTAAATACATGGATATAACATGAGACTGGAGATGTAAGGCAATCAGACAGGCATGTGTAAATATTGCATGGTTTCTCTTCTGTTGAGAAACCAGAAGTGTAAAGGACCAAAGTATATAATAAATATTGAGAAATGGGAAGAAATGCACCAAAGAAAGTAGGAGCAGGATAAGGCAAGAAAGCACAAGGTGAAAAGAAAAAGCAGAAACAAGGCTCTTGTTGTTTTTTTGTTTGTTTGTTTTTGTCTTTTTGAGACAGTGTCTCCCTATGCAGTTGAGGCTGGCCTTGAGCTCACCTTTGTAGCTCAGGCTGGTCTTGAACTCCCACCGATCCTCCTGCCTCAGCCTCTGGAGTGCTGGGATTACAGGCATGCGCCACCACGCCCGGCTCAAGGCTCTTGTTAAAGATAGGAGCAGGGCTGAAAAGACAGCTGCAAGTTGGGAAAAAGAAGCAAAATATATCAGGTGCAAATTCCCTATGGTAGGGAGCCAGGGAGGTAGCTTAGGGGCACAAGTGCCTGCCTGGCAAGTGCAAGGTCCTCCAATCCCTGATTCCAGGGGGTGGGGTGAATGCCCTGTGATAGAACTGGGGAGATAGCTTGTCGGTGAAAGAGCCTGCCTGGCAAGCACAAGGACCCAGGTTCGCTCCCCAGTACCACATACTGTCCCTGCTCCGGAATCTGCGCACGTCATACTGACCAGGCGTGGTGGTGTGCACCTGTAACCCCAGCACTGGGGAGGCTGAGAGAGGAGGATCACTTCAAGTCTGAACTGTGTAGCAAGACCTTGTATCAAATATTTTTTTAAAAATTCCCTATAATAAATACTGTGCATACCTATAATGTATCAATAAAAATAAAAATTGAAGCAATCAAAATGGATCAAATAAAATGTTTTTTAAATTCCCTGATAAATATTATGCATATCTACAATGTACCAATAAAAGGCAGAATGGACTAAACTGAAAGATTTTAATGTATGCTGCTTACGTTAAATGCATTTTATTTTTACAGTACTGGAGGTCAAATGCATGTCTAGGGCTTTCCACTGAGCCTCATCTCCAGCATTTGAATTAGACAAAGGTTTGTTAAAAGGAATAAAAAAAGATAAAGTAACACTGCTCAAGAGTTGCAGTAATTATGGAATTGTTGAACAAAATAGACCAAAACAAGTAAAATCAACAATAGGCTGGTGAAGCCAGGCGTGGTGGCGCATGCCTATAATGCCAGCACTTGGGGGGCTGAGGCAGGAGAATCGTTGCAAGTTCAAGACCAGCTTGGCTTACAAAAGTGAGCTCAAGGCCAGCCCGAACTGCATAGACAAACCGTGTCTCAAAAAGAAATAATAATAATAAAATAGGCTGGCAAGATAGCTGAATAAACTAAGTGCCTGCTTAGGCAATCACAGGAACCCTAAGCTCAGCACTGGGGAGGCTGATAACAGGAAGAACACTTGAGTACAAGCTGAGTGTGAGACCCTGTACCAAATACATAGAAAGAACATTTATGTGATTTGAATCAAGCTTCTGGGAACCAGGGAGATAGCTCAGCAGCATAAGCACCTGCCTAGCAAGCACCAAGTCCCAAGTTCAATCCCCAGTACTAGGGAAAAAAAACAAACGAAATGGGATCAAGCATGTGGAAATAGTTCAGTACTGATGAGACAGATAAAAGGATGTAAGGTTGTACTTTTCTCATATAATGGTCCAGTTGCATCTGTGTGCCCAGAATACCCACCGGTATATTCCACCAGAAAGGACAGTCACTTGATGCCAGAAAATGCATGTTACCTTAAGTAAGAGTTCATGGAGAAGCTGGGGAGATGGCTCAGTGGAATAAGTGCTTCCCTTGCAGGCACAAGGTCCTGAGTTCAATCTGTGGTACGAGGCGGGTGGGGTGGGGGGAGTTCATGGAGAAATTTGATCCCAGAAAGCACAGAAGAACGTGTGTATTTTGGAGAACTATCTTTTAAGTTTGATGCACTTTGGGGCTTTCCCTGGACTTTGCGCTTGGATCTGTCAAAGCTTCTGTCCTACCGTCGCCATGGCGCTTCTTCATCTCTGCAGGCCTGAGCACGTGGGGCTCAGTAATCTGTGGAGCCGCCTGTGGCTGAACTGGAGACCTTTCCCCATGACTTCACCTCCCTTACAAGATTTCTGCTGTGGTCTGCGCTGCTTGTATCACTAGGAAACAGTGCACCTTACTGAAGGTGTGTGGTGTGGCTGGAATGCACAGAAACCTGTTTCATCACTGCTGCTTTGAATATTTTAATATCCATAATTTTTTGTCTTCCAGGTGCTTTGAATTTAATTTTCATTTTTCTGTAAATGTATTATTTTATCCTGAATATACACTCTATTTATTTATTTATTTATTTATTTATTTAGCGGGACCAGGGATTGAACTCAGGACCTTGCACTTGCCAGGCAAGCACTTATTCCACTGAGCTACCTTCCTGGTTATTTTTGTCTTTTTGAGACAAGGTCTCACTATATAGTTGAGGCTGGCCTTGAACTCACTTTTTTTTTTTTTTTGTCTTTTTGAGACAGGGTCTCACTATGCAGTTCAGGCTGGCTTTGAGCTCACATTTGTAGCCCAGGCTGGTCTCGAACTCGCACCAATCCTCCTGCCTCAGCCTCCCAAGTGCTGGGATTACAGGCGTGCGCCACCATGCCCGGCTTGAACTCACTTTTGTAACCAAGGCTGATCTTGAACTCATACCAATCCTCCTGCCTCAGCCTCCCAAGTGCTGGAATTACAGGCGTGTGCCACCACACCCAGTCTCAATCACCATCGAAATGTGCCCCAGGGGTAGGGCTGCACGACATGCTGGGGATCAGACCCTGGCTGCTGCATCTGCAAGTGCTTTATTTATTTTTATTTTTTCTTTTTGTCTTTCTGAGACAGGGTCTCCCTATGCAGTTCAGGCTGGCCTTGAGCTCAGTGGTCTCGAACTCACACTGATCCTTCTGCCTCAGCCTCCCAAGTGCTGGGATTACAGGTATGCACCAAAGCAGGTGCTTTCATCCACTGAGCTATTTGGCCTGCCCAGTATTTGGGAATCTTGATCCAAAGAAGTAGCCCAATTCAGTACAGTGTGAAGCAAAGTTCCTGTGACAGTGAAATGTAGCAAGTGTTGACCATCACAGACAAGGAATGAAAACTTCTCTGATTAGATGACAAAAACAGCAATGTCAGTACTTAGGTGACTAATCAAAGGGTACAAAATGGTCACAGCCAATAGAATAATCCAATGCTAGAACCATATCTGAAAATGTGAAGATCTTGGGACAGGTAAATCCTACAGGACAATGCTACCACTGCCATTGAATGTTGGAATTGGCTTCAACAAATGAAATATCACAAGATGTTGTGAAATAAATGCACAAGTGATGAAACATAAGTAAAACATGTAGAAGTAGCCACAGCCATATAGCTATAGCCATCCTTAAAAATGTGTTTACTGTAACATCTCACAACCCAAACTGAAAATACCCTTAGATTTTTCCAGGGTTTTCTGTGCTGTAGCAGGGAAGGAATAAATTGTTTCTTCCCAAGGAACTATTCAAAAAATTGTGGAGGAAAATAAGTGTTTGCCTGGCAAGCACAAGGGCCTGAGTTCAATTCCCAGTTCCAAAAAAAAAAAAAAAAAAAAAAAAAGTGGACCACACTGGTAAGCTGACAGATGAACAAGCAAGTGCAACATCAGAAAGAGCTACAGTGACAACAACAGAAAAGCCAACTAGAAGTCAGTGGTGCCCTGCTCAAAAAGGGAGGAGGCAGCAAGGACTTGCAGAAAGATTGTAAACAGCAAAGAAAGAGCCTGTCTAGTATTTGCTGTCCCAACACTGGAATATAGCAGTGCAAGGAAGAAATAGGTCCATGGAACACAGGAAGGATCGGAAGTAAGAACTGAAGCCCACAGGGAGAGCAAAAGGAGAAAATTCAGTGAAGCAGGAGGAGGAGGTGGGGGTGCCTTCTGTCTGAGTCAGGAGGAACAGTTCAAACTCGCAGACACGGTGATGGCTGGCAGCCCCACAGGCCCCCATAGAGATGCCACAATGACACAGCAGTGTGGACACTGGAACTGGTTTGGCTGTCTCACAGAAGAGGCTGTTGGCTGGGAGCCGTCTAGGAGAGGGGCTGAGCTCAGAACTTAGAATAGCTGCTGGCATTAGCCAGCTGAGTTCGAGCCCACAGGAAGTGCGCTGTCTGCTGTGGGCTGAAGAGGTCTGGTTCCAACCTCACAGCCAGAAGCCAGCCTAAACTTCAGGGGAAATATGGGTGCAGGCTCCCTGGGATTCTCTTATACACCACCTGAAAGTGCCGCTGGCCTGCTGGGATAGATCTGCACGTTGTCTACCAGTGACTGCAGAGGCAAACCTTGAGATGAACTGTTTTTTCTTGCCCTCTTGTTAGGTTTTGTTTTGTTTTTGCAGGATTGAGTTCAGAACCTTGCACTTGCCAAGCAAGCACTTACTCTACTGAGCTCTCTCCCTGGCCCTCTTGTCTGTCTCTTTTCAGGGTAGGGCAGGGAAGCGTGGGTTTTTTCTTCATTGTTTGATCTTGTTTTTATAAGTGCAAATGTGGTTTCTAGTTTTCTTGTGGTGGCTGTTCTGTTCTTCCCTGTTCTTTTCTCCTCCTTCAGCAGTTTCCCAAAGTTTGTATGATCATCCTCTGTTCTTCAGTCTTGTTGTAATCTCATTTTCTTCTTCTATTTCTCTACTTTTTCCCAGACTCCTTTTATTTCTTTGAAGATAAAATTGGCATATTGAGGGCTAGTTACTACATATAATTTCTGGTTTGTTTTACTTGTTGATTGATTGATGATTGATTGTATTTTTTTTAGGGAAGGGTCTACAGGGTATTCAAGGTCTCACTATTAGATGGACTCAGTGATCCACCTGTTTACAGCCTTCCAAGAGCAGGGATTACAAGCGCACACCACCATGCCCAGTGTGAAATGTCATCTCAGTGAGTGCTCCCTGGGGGCAGGGCCAGCATGGCAGGCCCAGGGACTGAACTCCTGGCCTCTGTGCCTGCTTGCAGGTGCTTTAATCCAGTAAGCTATTTGGCCAGCCCTCTAGTTTGTTTTAGTTTGTTTTTTTTTTTTTTTTTTTTTTTTTTTTTTTTTTTTTTTTTTTTTTTTTTTTTTTTTTGTCTTTTTGAGACAGGGTCTCGCTATGCAGTTGAGGCTGGCCTTGAGCTCACTTTTGTAGCCCAGGCTGGTCTCGAACTTGCACCAATCCTCCTGCCTCAGCCTCCCGAATGCTGGGATTACAGGCGTGAGCCACCACGCCCGGCTGTTTTAGTTTGTTATATAACCACTAATCTAGTTCATCCAGCTGGAGGTGATAAATTAATAATTATCTGTGTCATTTGGGTCTACAGGGTCTCACTACACAGATTGGACTCATAGTGATCCTCCCACCTTCAGCCTCTCAAGTGCTAGGATTGTAGATGCCTGAGCCACCAGGCCCACTCTCAGTCATCCTCCCAGCACGCCCCATAGGTGGGGCTGGCATGGCACACACACCGAGATTGAACCCCAGGCACTGGGTCCCTGCATCTGCCTAAGCAGGCACTTTAATCCCCTGAGCTATCTGGCCATCCCTTGTTTGCTGTTTTCTTTCTTTTTATTTTTCATTTCATTTATTTATTTATTAAAATTTATTATTTATTTATTTATTTGTCTTTTTGAGACAGGGTCTCGCTATGCAGTTCAGGCTGGCCTTGAGCTCACGTTTATAGCCCAGGCTGGTCTTGAACTCGCACCAATCCTCCTGCCTCAGCCTCCCAAGTGCCGGGATTACAGCCGTGCGCCACCATGCCCAGCTAACATATTTATTTTCTGTACTTTGCACAGGGTCTACAGGATCTCACCAAGTAGATTAGACTCACAGTGATTTTCCTGTTTTCAGCCTCCCAAGTACTGGGAGTATAGGCACACACCACCACACCCAATCTCAATTGCCATCTCAGCCCAGCCCATTAGCAGGGCTGGCACAGCATGGGGGGACCAAGCCCAGCCACTGCACTCTGTCTAAGCAGACGCATTAGTCTGCTAAACTATCAGGCCCTGTTTGTTATTTTCTACATTGTCTTTGATGCAATTATTATTCCTGATTGTACCACTTATCCAAACAGCCTGGTATTCCAACACTGAGATTGCCTAGGAGTCATACTTAGGCCAAAGAACAAAGGCCTGTGCCGTGTAGGCAGCAACTTCTCATCAATAAATTGAGGAGAGCCAGGCGTGGTGGCTCACACCTGTAATCCCAGCACTCGGGAGGCTGAGGCAGGAGGATTGGTGCGAGTTCGAGACCAGCCTGGGCTACAAAAGTGAGCTCAGGACCAGCCTCAACTGCATAGCGAGACCCTGTCTCAAAAATAAATAAATAAATAAATAAATAAATAAATAAATAAATAAATAATTAAATAAATAAATTGAGGAGGCAGGATCTTGTACCATGCTCAAAACCCAGTGTGCAGCTACACCTGAAAGACAGCTCTAAGAAGCGGTCATTTCCTAAGGGTTCTAAATACCACCAATAAAGCAGCTCACCATAGGCAGTTTACAAGCATCAGCTGAATGAAACTAAAACAAAAAAGAAAATGAGAAGATATTTAAACAAGATGCAACCTCAGACATCTGGTTCACCAAAGGCAAACCTAGGAGGCAGTCAGGTGGGACAATCCAAAGTCCACCTCCCTGGCCTCTCCCATACGGGAATAACAATGCAAATGAATGAGGTTCTAGAAAAAAAATTTAATCAGAAGGGCCGGTGAGATAACTCAGTGATCTCAAGTGCCTGCTTAGGTAAGCTTAGGCAACCACAGAGACTGCAGTTCGATCCCCAGCACCACATGCTGTGCCAGCCCCACCCCAGGGCAGGAAGAGCCGGCCATAACATAAATAAAGTTTTTTTAAAAAAATCAAGCCAAGGAGCTGGGGAGATAGCTCCGTGGCACAAGTGCCTGCCTGGCAAGTGCAAGGTCGTGAGTTTGAACCTCAGTCCCACCAAAAAAAAAACAAAACAACAAAAAAAAAATCAAGCCAGGCGTGGTGGCGCACGCTTGTAATCCTAGCACTTGGGAGGCTGAGGCAGGAGGATCAGTGCAAGTTTGAGACCAGCCTGGGCTACAAAAGTGAGCTGAAGGCCAGCCTGTACTGCATAGTGAGAGCCTGTCTCAAAAAAAAAAAAAAAAAAAAAAAAATCAAGGTGGCCAATGAGAAAGCTCAGTGGTCCAAAGTGCCTGCTTAGGAAAGCTTAGGTAACCACAGGGACCACAGTTCGATTCGTGGCACCACATGCTGCACCAGCCCCACCGCTAAGGCAGGCTGAGCCAGCCATAATAATGATAATAATAATAATAATAATGATAATAACAATAATAAATACTTTCTCAGGGCCAGAGAGATAGCTCAGTAGAATTAGCACTTGCCTGGCAAGTGCAGGGTCTTGAATTCAATCCCCGATACAGCAAAACAATAAATAATAATAATAGTTTATCAGAGAACCACAGAGATGGTGACCATAATGAAAAACATGCTCGGTGTCTCTAGAGAAGATACAGATTTTAAAAGAAAAAAGAGAAGAAGGCAGGGGAGGAGGAAAAGAAGAGGAAGAGGAGGAGGCTGTGGGAGCAACAGCAGTGCTTAGGACAATGATGGAATCCATAAACTATATTTAAGCCAGTATCCAGGAAACTAAAAATTCTTTTTTATTTTATTTTATTTTATTTTATTTTTTTATTTTTTTTATTTTTTTCTTGTTTCAGAACCTTTGTTTATTCACTCATTTTTATGGCCGGCTCAGCACACCCCGACGGCAGGGCTGGCGCAGCATGTGGTGCCGGGGATCGAACCGCGGTCCCTAAAGCCGCCCAAGCTTTCCCAAGCAGGCGCTTTAGACCACTGAGCCATCCTGCCGGGCCCTAAAAATTCTATTGAAAATATCTGAAGCAAAATATACCAGTGTAAAGCCAGAATCTCAGACATAGCTTGTGCTTAGCAATCCTGAAAAGAAACATTTATTTATTTATTCATTCATTTATTTATTTATTTATTTAATTATGGCTGGCTCAGCCCGGCCTGGGGTTGGGGCTGGCACAGCATGTGGTGCTGGGGTCAAATCGTGATCTCTATGGTTGCTTAAGCTCGCCTAACCAGGTGCTTTAGACTGCTGAGCTATCTTGTTGGCCCCAGGAAACATTTCTTTAAAATAGCAAGGAACACTGGGTGTGGTGGCACATTCCTGAAATCCCAGCACTTGGGAGGCTGAGGCAGGAGGGTCAGTGCAAGTTTCAGACCAGCCTGAGCTACAAAAGTGAGCTCAAGGCCAGCCTGAACTACATAGGAAGACCCTGTCTCAAAAAGACACATAAAAGGAAAATAGCAAGGAACCATGAGAAATCCATCCAAGTGCTGCTACATGGTGGAAAGAAAAATCATAAGATTGGAGTCAGTGAAAAAGCAAAAGATAGCACAAATGAAATTTTAAAAAAACCTGTTCACAGACATCATGGTTTAAAAAAAAAAAAAAAAACCTTCCCTGGTAGGGACAAGGAATTTGACAGACATTATGTGAGGCATATAGAACTCTAATTAGCCATGGTCACAAAAATATCTATAATAAGGCATATAATAGTCAATACTGTGAATGTTCAACACCAGAACAAAATATTAACAATCTTTTAGAGGAAAGAATTACCCATAAAGGAAAAGCCATCAGAATCACTTACTTCTCAACACAAACCTTCAAGACAAGGAGAGTTCTGAGTGAAATACTTAAAGCTTTACAAAGGTCTCCAAAAAAGGTCAGGGAAACAAAACATATGTGCTCTCAGTGTAATTGGTATTTGTACGGGGGATATGTGGTTGTCACATGTGAAGACTGCCTTTGTTTTACAGTTAGTGTTGTTCTTGTAGTGTTCTATTAGTATTTTCATTGCAGTTCATATGGGAAGTTATTTCTGATGTTCTTTTAAGATTTGTAAGCAAGCAGATACATAGCTGGTGTGAACATGTTAATATTTATTCTTTTTTTCTTTCTTTTTCCTGGTACTTGGAATTATCCTCTAGATCTTGCACTTGCCAGGCAGGCTCTTAATCCACTCAGCTATATCTCCAGCAATATTTATTCTAAATGTGCAATACATATTAACAATTCAGTATTGATCGTGTTGATATTTTATGTTCCTACTAAATACACATTGTACCTCCTGGCAAACAGGAAGACCAGTGAGATGTCAATCATGTCCCACTAGAAGGGATAGCATAAGAGCCGGGCATGGTGGCACATTCTGTAATTCCAGCATTTGGGAGGCTGAAGCAGGAGGCTCCATGTGAGTTCAAGACCAGTTTGGACTACAGAAGTGAGCTCAAAGCCAGCCTGAACTGCGTAGTGAGTCTCAAAAAGCCAAAAACAAAACAAAAAAACCCTCAATGTGCTTGTAAACTGAATGCAGTTAATCATTAAAAAGCTCATGACAAAAAAGTACAAAATAAGAAAATAATAATAGAAAGGTCATGACTAGGGTGGCTGAGTCCTAGCAATGCAAGGCTGGTTGAACTGATGCAAATCATTTTGTAAATTGAAAGGGAAGGGAGAGCAGCAGAAAGAGAAATAAAAGAAGACGTGTTATGTACATGTGCCAGCTCTCCACAATAAATGTAACCAATATGCAAACATACACTAATAAAATCAAGTAAGTCAAATCAATAAATGTAATATATCATATAAACATAGGCAAGGAAAGAAACACATGACAAAATCTAACATTGATTCGCGATAAAGCCCTAATAAAAACAGGTACAGAAGATTTATTTACCTTGAACTGATAAAAGCCATTCATGACAAACCCAACGGTAATGCCATACTAAATAGGGAAAAACTGAAATCATTTTCTCTAAAATTGCAAAGAATGCCGGGCGTGGTGGCGCACACCTGTAATCCCAGCACTTGGGAGGCTGAAGCAGGAGGATCAATGTGAGTTCAAGACCAGCCTGGGCTACAAAAGTGAGCTCAAGGCCAGCCTGAACTGCATAGTGAGACCCTGTCTCCAAAAAACAAAAAAGGAGGGGCAAAAAAGAGAGGACCGGGGAGATAGCTCAGGGACACAAGCACCTGCCTGGCAAGTCGAAGGTCCTGAGTTCGATCCTTGGTTGGGGGGTGGAGAGGAGAGGAAAAGAGAGGAGAGGAGAGGAGAGGAGAGGAGAGGAGAGGAGAGGAGAG
>PVJA010018584.1:5532-39652 GCA_004027025.1 Myocastor coypus | reverse complement strand
GGCCTGGCGGGATGGCTCAGTGGTCTAAAGCGCCTGCTTGGGAAAGCTTGGGCAGCTTCAGGGACTGCAGTTCGATCCCCGGCACCACATGCTGCGCCAGCCCTGCCCTCAGGACAGGCTGAGCTGACCATAAAAATGAGTAAATAAACAAAACAAAGGTTCTCAAACAAGAAAAAAATAAATAAAATAAAAAATTCTTAAAAAAAAAAAAAAAAAAAAAGTAGCTGTATATCTATCCTAATTCTTGTGTATACATATGTATGTATTTTTTTTTCTTAAAGTTTATAATACTAGGAGAAAATATACCATGTCTTATAAGTAGATTGTGAGTCAGAGACAGTAGGAATCATAATATAAAAATAATTAAAGGGGGCTGGGGTCCGCTCCGTGGCACAAGTGCCTGCCTGGCAAGTGCAAGGTTGTGAGTTTGAACCCCGGTCCCACCAAAAAATAAATAAATAAATATAATTAAACAATATTTAGAAAATTAAATATTAATTAAAATTAAATTTAATATTTCAAAACAATATAGTCCAACTTAGAGGCCAGAAAGTTGTGTATCCTATGTATGAATCTAATCAATTCAGAGTACTTGCATAGTATTGGAATAGGTTGATGTATACAAAGATAGCAACTAAGAAAAAGTTTCCAAGGTAATAAAGAATTACTAATAAAAAAAGATGACCTGAATACTGGAATGGCAAATGTATGACTAGAACTTCTAACAGTTTGGGAATAGGATATCACATAAACTTCTATTATGTTGTGGACCTCAACAGTGTCCATAATGCTTACTGGTGGCCAGGGGTCACTTGTGGGACTGACTGAGCTACTGCTATTTCCTTGATATCTACCCTGTAGACCCAAACAGAATCATGGCCCATAGGGTGCAGGAGAATTCCATTTGTAGAATATGCTAGTGGACATATTCTGCTGCTATATACAAAAGAATAGTTGAAAGACTGCTGTTGTAATACTGTTTTTCTTCTGTGTTTGTTTGCCCTATTTGGTAGGTTCTTTCCATGGTCCTTCATGGAGTTGTGGTCATTTTGATCCCTCTCTAGAATATCTTTTAGTAAACTACAGGGTTGGCTTTGTCATCATGAAATTCTTTAGCTGTTCTTTGTCATGGAAATATTTCAATTCTCCATTGAATTTGATTTTGCAGGGTATAGCAGTCCGGGCTGGAATTTGTTTTCTTGCAAGACTTGAAGTACTTTGTTCCATGCTCTTTTTGACTTGATGGTTTGTAAAGAGAAATCTTCCATTATTCTAATGTGTTTCCCTTTAAATGTGATCTGTTTCTTTTCTCTAGCAGTTTTTAGTATACTGTTTCTGTGCAGAATTTCTGGGATCTTGATTATTATATGTCTGGATGTGGTTTTAATTGGGTAGATGTTATTTGGAGTTGTATATGTCTCAGTTACTGAATGCCAAATTGTTTCCCCATATTTGGGAAATTTTTCACTGTTACTTCTGCTCATACTCTTTTTTTATATCTTTTGTACAGACTCCTTTCTCATTGATGCCTAATATGCCTAATAGTCCTACGCTGTTCATCTTTGCATCATCTTGCAGATGTTACATTTTTTCTTGCATTCTAGTTGTTTTCAAGAGATTTTTTTCTTACCTCTTCACTAGTTGCAATGTTGTCATTAAGGTCTGAAAGTCTGTTTTCACTTTCATTAAAATGGTTTTGCCAGCTTGTGATTGAGGTTTTAAGTTCCTGTATAGCACTTTGAATCTGCTTCATACATTCTCTTACTTTTCTATGTGGTTCATTCAAGGGTTCGATCATTTTTCTATTCTCTATTTTTTCATCAGTGTCTACTTTAGAAGCACTTAGGGCTTCTTTTATTATAGGTATTTTTTTTTAGCTTCAGAAATCATTTCTGATTAGATTTTCTCATACCTTTCTGCAGTTGTTTCTTTACTTTGGATGCTATTATTCCAGAGATTTCAGATGTGTGATTTCTAATTTCTTCTATACTGTTTTCCTCCTATATTTGTTCTGGGTGGGCTTGGTGCCTGAGAACACATTTTGCTCCTTCGCTTTGTCATTTTGTATTGCCTTCTGACCTTTGGTGTAGCGCTTTGGCAGAGCTCTTACCTTAGCACCAGGTCTGGATCTGCCAAGTTCAAACTCGTCCAGGTGCGTGTGGCTTGGGTCTGGCTGCCGAGCTCCACTTCTTCCTGCTGCAGTCCTTGCAGGTGAACCTGCTGTGCCACTCTGGCAAGATGTTCTGCTCCTGGATCAGCTGGGTGTGTCTTGTCTCTAGCCTCTCTGCAGGGAGTTCTGCCACAGTTTTCCGCACTGGGCCTGTCTGGTAAGTGAAGTTCCACTCACATGGCGGGCTTTGTTATTGGGTGGAATGAGCTTCCAGCGGGCCCCAGTGGCTCCCACACACTGGGCCTGGTTGCTGGGTCAAATGAGCTTCTGGCAGGCCCAGGGCAGTGTCACACTCTGGACCTGGTTACTGGTTCAAATGAAAATTGTATGTTGTCAAGCTATATAATATGTGTATTTATGTTTTGCAAGTGATAACACAACAGAGATAGTGAACACAGCCGTCAGTTGACACATGTGGTTTCCCTTGTCGGTGTATGGTGAGAACATAGTCTAATGTCAGCACAGTTGAAGTGTACAGTGTGACAGTTGACAGTCTCCGCGCTGAGCACCAAGCTCTTTCGTAACCGGCATTTTCTATCAGTTCCCTTCCCTCCCCTGTCCCAGATAACTTTCCCAATTTCTCCTTCTATGAGTTTGACAGTTTTAGGTTTCATAGACTGTAAGAGCAGGCTGTGTAGTGTTTGTGTTTCTCTATCTGGCTTATTTCAGTTAAATGTCCAGCATGCAGATTGTCTGAACTAGCTGAGTTGCCTTCTTTCTAGGGCTCAACAGTAATCTGTTATGTATAATAACCACGCTTTTTTTATCCATGTATTTCTCTGTGGCCATCTGTCTTCTACCCTTGGCCACTGAGAACGCTGCAGTTAATGTGGGAAGGAAAATGCCGTCTTTTGGAAACAGTGATTTTGCTATCTCTGGAAGGGGAACATAGTCCTGGAAGGAAAATTACTTCATTGCACGATGATTATACCTGTCACTTCTCGCGGCCCCTGACGCAGTTTCCACAGCGGCTGTGCTGCTCTCCCTCCCCACTTAGTGCGAGGGCTCCCTCTCTCTCCACCCTCAGCAACATTTACCTTCTGTTCTTTGGTGATAGTTGTCCAACACATGTGAGGAGGCGGTTCATTTTGTTGCTTTGCTTTGCATCATCTCGGTGGGGAATGGTTCTGAGTGTCCTTTGCTTATGCTGTAGGCTGACAACATGTCTTCTTTGGGACACAATTTAGGTCTTGCGCTGGTTTTAAGTGGGTTACTTTTGTGCTGTTCAGCTGTGTGGCTTTCTTATGTATGTTGCCTATTAACCCTTTATCAGATAAATGATTTGCAAGGTTTTCTCCTCTTCTGGAGTGGCTTTTTTTTCTCTTTGTATAGTGCTTCGTCTGCTATATAGCAGCTTCTTAGTTCTGTGTCCCACTTGCTTTAATTTCACATTCTTGCCAATGATTTTGGTGTCATGCTCACAAAGTCCTTGTCGGTATCATTGTCCGGCGGGGTGCAGCTGGCATGTCCTTGTACCCTCAGCAGGCCAAGGATTACCTTGTCTCCAGATAAAGTGGAAGTGGATAGGACTCTAGCTTGCTGCTGAGTCCACATTATTGAAAAGAAAAGAAATAACCAAAGAAAGACCTGGATGGTAGTGCAGGCCTATAATCCCAGCACTTGGGAGGCTGAGGCAGGAGGATCGGTGCAAGTTCAAGACCAGCCTGGGCTACAGAAGGGGGCTCAAGGCCAGCCTGGACTGCATAATGAGACTCTTGTCTCAAAAAGACCAAAAAAAAAAAAAAAAAGATGTCAGGAAACTTGACCATTTTCCCAGGTTTGTTGTCATTTCAATCTCACAGTTGTCTTTAATTTTTCTGGAGTTTGTCCGTCGGTGGTGTACAGGAAACCTAAGTTTCACTCCTGCATATGGATCTTCCCAGTGCCATTTATTGGAGAGAGCATCTCTTCCCTATATATGCGCATGGCACCTTTGTGGAAGGTTGATTACATAGTCTGGTTCATTTTATATTTCTTAGTCCCTTTTTTTATGATGCCTTTTAAGCTCCGGAACATATTGAGCAGTGGTTCTCAACCTTTCTAATGCTGTGACCCTGCAGTACAGTTCCTCATGTTGCGGTGACCCCAAACCAGAAAATAATTTTGGTGGCTACTTCAAATTACTAATTCCAATAAATAACATTTCACCATGGCATAGCATGGGTTTAAATATGTATTTTCCGGTGGCTTTAGGTGACCCCTGTGTTTTGGTCATTGGACCCCTGCTGGGGTCGCGACCCATAGGCTAAGAACGACTGCTGCTGAGCATCTCTGTCGTAGTTATTTTCATATCTGCGTAGTCGTGTGGCATCAATCAGAGTCTACATCTGTTAATTTTCCTCCTGATTGTGTGACATTTTCTAGTTCATGTGTCACTTGATCTTTAATCGGATGTCAAAGAGTGCGAATTTTACATCTTGTACATAGCCTAGATGCTAGATTCTGCTGTATTTTCTTACAGCGCTGGCCCTTGCTCCAGAAGAGGCTAGTTACACGGGGTCCCTTCAGTGCCCTGGGGCCTGGAGACTGCTGTATATATTGTCAGTGTAGGTCTGTGTACGAGCATGGTATCTGGAGCCCTGCCAAGGACTCCAGTCTCCTGCAAGGTGTTCCACTGCATGGCAGAAACAAAGGACAAGGGACAGAATGGCAGTGCAGTGAGGGTCTGGGGTGACAGCCATGTTGATGTTTGCAGTGCTCACACCTACATTGAGGAAAAATAGTGAGAGCATTACTGTATGGGTTAGTAGTCTTAGGAGAGACCTTATGTGAGGGTCCTATGAGACAGGATCTTGTGAGAGAGATCCTGTGTTGATGAGGAGTGCATCCGACGACTCCCCGAGCCGTGGCAGATCTCACCCTAAGGAGGATCTTACGTCGATGAGGGTGGAAGAGGTGGCAGGGTAGTAACTTGACCCATTACCCCCAGGAAACCTTGTTTTTATCACTACTCGTTCTCAAGGAGCCAGTGTGTCTCCAGCTGCTGTGGCCTGGCCCTGGGGCATCCCAGGCTGGCAAGATGCTTGGCTTCAGATGAGCCCTAAGCGCAGTGTCATGACGAGATGACTGCTCCGCCCAGATCATGTAGAACAGCCCTCTACAGTGGTGCATCTCCATGACTAAACATGGCATCTGTCCTTTGCACGCTCTCTTCTGCTTGGTAGATGCGTGGCTGTCCCTCAGCCTCACGTGGCTGGGAACTGTGCGAGCCCTGACCTGCCTTGGTAGTCTGTGGAGCTTCACCTCATACACCGGCGGCCGATGGCTGGAGCTCTGTCTTGGAGTAGCTCTTCGCTTTCCAGACCCTGCCTGTAACTGCCGCTCACCCCAGTCCCGACCTTGCTGTGTCTAGTTGTCCATCTGCTAAACTCAGGAGCAGTGCCTGGAGGGCTTCTTTGTAAGTCAGTCTTTCTGACTTAAGTGTTCTGGTTGGGTGTGTATTTTACTCTTAGGGAGTCAGCTTTAAAATATTTACTCCTTCAGAATTCATGCTAATTCTCAAGCACATTAAGTAAATGCGTTTGCTTAAGTTTCTGTTCCTGTTGCATTGCCTGCTTTTCTGTGTATCTTACAGCCATCCAGGTGATTATGTTGTTGAATGATACATTGTTATGCAACAAGGGCTAATACATGTGTAATGGATGTCAGCAATTCAAAAGACAACGCGGTAAGTCATTGAGTGCATAGAGATGACAAATGTGGAAATGAGTTACTAGAAGAATGACTGAAGTGTCACTTTTACATTTGTGGACCAACTTCTGGAACCTGTAATTTAGTATTTTTGGGTTAGTCATTTCACTTTTGTCAAGGTACTGTTTCTAAGTATTCGCACGTTGTTTACCTTTGTCAGCAGTTGGTAGCAAGACCTTCCAGCGTGAACTATATGGTGGCTCCTGTAACAGGGAATGATGTTGGAATTCGTAGAGCAGAAATAAAACAAGGGATTCGTGAAGTCATTTTGTGTAAGGATCAAGATGGAAAAATTGGGCTCAGGCTTAAATCGGTAGATAATGTAAGTATTTTTAATATCTTTGAATTTTTCTAAATACCCTATAGTATATTGTGACTGTGTTAAGATAACTTGGCGTGGAAGTGCTTTGATGGTAACGGTGCATCCAGAGCTAAAAATACCAAGTCTGTTCATTCAGACTGTTCTCTGGAGACCCCCTACTTTAGGAGCCAGAATCACAGCTCCGGACCGCATTGCTGAGATAGCTCTTTCCTTGCTGAGTGCTTCGCCACATGAAAGACCACTGCTCATACTTGTGTGAAGCTGTGTGCACATACAAGGTAGTTTATACTAACTGAGTCCTAGCACTGAAGTAGGACAGCCTATTTGAAAGTTAAGAAAAAACTGAGCATAATATTGTCTGTTTTTAAGCCAAATTCTGATTTGTAAGATGGCTTTACAAGGTATTTCTGTCCTTGAAATGCAAACTTAATAGGTCAGATTTCTTTTTAATTAACGCAGCCATTCATTTACCTTATCAAGATCATTTTACATGAAAAGGTAGTGCTGAAGACTGGTTCAGGACGCCCTGTCCTAAGTGCGGTTAGCTCAGTGAGGCCAGCCTTCCCACATCCTGTGTGGCTGAGGGTGCTCTGGGCAGGAAGCCTCAGCCTGGCTCTGCCCCGTACGCCAGGGCAGCTGTCATCTCCGCAGGCGCGGAGCTTAGCCAGGACACACTAGTGTGCTTGGCCTGGAAATTCTGACCTCCAGTGCTCCTTTGCCTGTGCTGCTACTTGTCAGGTTTCTTTTCTGCTTTCCTCCATCTTAAAAAAGAAAAGACTGCACCATGTTTGTCCACGTGGCTAAAGCACATTGGCCTATTTGTTATGGTGCCACCTGCTTTTCACCACCTCTGAAAACCCATGACACAAGTCCTGTGTAATGCAGCGTGCCACTGTAGAAAAGGTCTACCTTCTCAGGGTGATTTTTATATTTATTTATATTTGGTTCAACATCTGCTTGAGTTTCCAGAAAAACATCTGTTGCGGATTTTGTTCCTTGCTATTTGAATTTTCTGTATTTATTTCATTGTAGATTCTTTAAATTGAGAGGTTATGTGATAGTTAACATATTTAGCAGTTTAGGCTGCTGAACACGAAATACTTGATCAAGTGAGTTAAAGAACCTTTTACCTCACAAGACAGAATTATGATTTTAAGCTGTCACTTGTACAGCTGCAAAAGAAACTCACCCAAATTCTTAACACATGACCTGTTTTCTTCCCAGAAAGAGGTCATGTGCTAACCCCTGTTGGTGTTGTCAGTCAAAATGTATTAAATCTGTCCTCCTATTTACTTTTTTTTATTTTTATTTTTATTTTTTTTTAATTTTTTATTTTATTTATTTTATTTGTTTATTCACTCATTTTTATGGCCGGCTCAGCCTGCCCTGAGGGCAGGGCTGGCACAGCATGTGGTGCCGGGGATCGAACCGCGGTCCCTGAAGCCGCACAAGCTTGCCCAAGTTCCCAAGCAGGCGCTTTAGACCACTGAGCCATCCCGCCGGGCCCCTATTTACTTTTTTTAAAAATTTTATTATTGTGAGGCAATTGTGCTTGGTTAGCTGAGTCATAATTTCAGGGTAGAAATTACCATCTTCTTTTTATTTTTCAGGGACAGGAAATTAATAAGTTTTCATGTTAGGAGGTAATTTGACAAATTGTAATCATATAGTATTTTTTTCCTTGGTCACCAGCGTAGACTTGGGAACTCTGAGTTTTTTCTGTTTTGCAGCACTGTTTAACTGTATCGTAATAGTAGTAAATGACTAATACTGTTCTTACCGCCTAGGGTATATTCGTGCAGCTAGTCCAGGCTAATTCTCCAGCCTCTCTGGTTGGTCTGCGATTTGGGGACCAAGTCCTCCAGATCAATGGTGAGAACTGTGCAGGCTGGAGCTCTGACAAAGCACACAAGGTGCTTAAGCAGGCTTTCGGAGAGAAGATTACCATGACCATTCGTGACAGGTAAGGTGTTGGGGAAGAGTTACAGCGGCAGTGCTGGGCTAGATTTCTGTTTTCTTGGACTTTCAGCATTATATGGATGCAGTATTTTGTTGTAGAAAATGATGGATGTTACTGATGAGCCTTACTGTCTTGCAGTTGTGTGCTGTAGGTTTTACTTACATAGTTTGAGACTTTTAAAATATAATTCTGCTTATACACACACGTCTGATTCCAGAGACTATACTAATTTGTTCTTCAGGTACTTTCCTGTCTGCATTGCTCTAGAAAATAGAAGCAGCGCAGAGGCTCTGGCTCTGGCTCTGGCTCTGCCTCAGAGTTTACTCTTTAGGTACCCAGTGTAGGCTGTGCACATGCTGGGGCCCTCCTGTGCAGGATGGAGCTGCCAAAGAACCTAAGTCTTTGTTACTAAGAGGATGAAATGCTGGGTCCTTACTGACCTTGAAGGGCTAGGGCCAAAATATTGGCTTTCCTTATAGCCCTTCTTTTTCTCCAATTTTTGGATGAAATGTTCTCTGGCATTTAGTTCATGTATAAATTTTTTTTTTTTTTTTTTTTGCCTTTTTGAGACAGGGTCTTACTATGCAGTTCAGGCTGGCCTTGAACTCACACCAATCCTCCTGCCTCAGCCTCTCAAGTGCTAGGAATACAGGCGTGCGCCACCACGCCCGGCTCATGTATAAATTTTAAACATTTTAAAGATGAATTTGGCCTGTGCTGGCCCCTCCCCTGGGGTGACTGAGGCTGGGCTTGGTGGCGTGTCCTTGGGAGGCTGAAAACAGGGGGATCACTATGAGTCTGTCTGTGTGGTGAGGCTCTGTAGACCGTCTTAAACACATTTTTTAGAGAGTCATGTGAACCAACAGGAAGACACAGGTTGATTCTCAAACTCATAATACATAACAAGTTGTAGATAAGTAGTGAAGTGAAACGGATTTGATTGCTGTGCTGCCACTGTACGTAGTCCCTGTGTCTTTCTTTCCAAATGGGGGTTCAGAAACCACAATCGTTTAGGGAAGGGTCTACAGGGTGTTGAGGGTCTTACTACGTGGATCAGGTTCATAGTGATCCTCCTGCTTTCAGCCTCCCAAAAGCTGGGATTACAGGTGTACACCAAGGTGCCTAGTCTCAGTCACCATCTGAATGCTCGGGGGACAGGCCTGGCACGCCACACCAGGGATCGAACCCTGGCCACTGCTGTCTCCAGGCACTTTTGTCCCCTGTGCAGTCAGGCTAGCCCTCCAGAAACTAAAATCTTACTGTTTCTTCAGTTCTTTAACAAATGGGGGTGGAGGCCTCTGTAACATTTTCAAAATCAAGATGTGAGGACTACTATAAAGGTTTCAAGTTACAAAAATTTTTAAGAAAAATTAGGCTCCAGGAAACACTAAAAATTCATAAGAATTCAGTTTACTTCTGTAACTTAGTACCCATCTCTTTGTTAATGCAAAAAGAATGGTGAATTTTAAAGAAAAAGCACATCAGTAAACTACGTGAAGAATTATGTTCAGCTGTCTCTGATGACTAAAGGAACTGGATTAGCTGGGTAAATCATTCTGTGTATGCACAGAATCAGCTGTAAGTTATAAATATGCAGCATTATGACAAAGCATCGCAGAATGTAGGGTTAATAAGGCCCATGGAAATGCTAGCCTAGGAATGAAAACTTAAACTGGGTCATTTGGCCATGTTTACAGGCCCTTTGAACGGACAGTTACCATGCACAAGGATAGTACTGGACATGTTGGTTTTATCTTCAAAAATGGAAAAATAACATCCATAGTGAAAGATAGCTCTGCGGCCAGAAACGGTCTTCTGACTGAACACAACATTTGTGAAATCAATGGGCAGAATGTCATTGGGTTGAAGGTAAGGAAATACCTCGAGCCTGTGTGGACTGTGGGTTTGTTTCATTTTGGAAGGTGTGTGGGTGCCTTCTAACTATTCAGGTGGTGCTGTTTCTATACTGACGTATGGCAGCTTGGTAGAACATAGGAAGCACAGGATGTCATGTGGGATTAGCTTTCTACAGACAGGAAGTAGAACTAAGTGCTAAAGCCCCTTAACCTAGCATTCTCTGTAAACATGAGCAGTGAAAATGTTGAGGACACTATGAATAAATGGTAGCCCGGCTTTCTCAATCCACGAGCGTTGGAAATTAATAATTGTTCCTGATCACACTAGTATTGTATTTTCCTAGTTTTCTTATATAAAGTCTAAAGACCTATGTAGGTTTTAAGACTTTATTTCATAAACTTTAGAAAGCATAGTTATTGTATGTAGGGAAAATTACTCAGTGGATTGAGTCTAGTACATTCACCTGAAGTTACTTAGTTCTCTGAATAGCAGTAAAATTGTGTTTTGTAGAATTAAACTTGGACAAGTAGAATAAAATGAGAAATACCAGTGTTCAATGTTTTGGAGATTTCGTAGCAAAACATAGCATGACATATAGTATATATAGTTCTTTACCAAGAGTAAAGGATTTGTGTTAAGCTTCAATGAAATCTATTTTCATTGAAAATGAAATGTCTTCCTTAGGACTCTCAAATAGCAGACATACTTTCAACGTCTGGGGGTACTGTCACCGTAACCATCATGCCTGCTTTTATCTTTGAGCATATTATCAAACGGTAAGTTTTTCATCTTAATTTAAGCACTGTATTAACCTGTGATTCCAGCGTCTTTGGTCCTTAAGCAGTGATGTTGGTATATAAAATCAGAAGAGTTACCCAGTAAGGATGACCCCTCAACTTTTTCAAGTATGGGGTAAAACTAAACCCTGACAAGGCCTAGCTTAAAGTTTTATTTCCAAGGTAGTATATGCACAGTTGGTAGCACAGCTGAGCACAGACTGCAGCTGCCCCCCTGCCCACGCTGCAGCAGAGTGGCTCCTCTGGAGACTGGCTGCCTGTGGGCCTTAGGTGGCTGAGAGTCGGGGTGTGGCGCTGCAGCGTGCCCTAAGGCCGTGGATCCAAAGGCTGAAGAGGGTCAGCCTGGTCTACTTGCGCTAGAGCTTTTAAGTACTAGCTTCTACTACGGACGTTTTTGGCAAACTAACATGGAATCTTCCTCTCAGAATTCTATCGTGGGTGTGGAAATGAAAGTTAGAAGTCCTTACCTAGCCCTCAGAATAAGATTTTTGTCTACGTTGGCTTTTGGGTCAAAGATGACTACGTTAGAACAAGAAAAATACTTAATAGTCAAGATTGACTAGTATTTTTCTAGTTTTCTTGTACAAATTAATACTGAAGGCCTATAGGTTTTAAGACCTTAATAAACTTTAGAAAGTTTATGAAAAAACTTCCTTTGGAAAAGGGCTTGCTTTCCTTAGCCCGGGTAGCCGGTGCCCCCACTCAGTCCCTCCCCAGCTCAAGGCACCCTTGGCCTTTTTTTCCATCCCCAGTCTTAGCACACAAGACCTTACTTCCATTCTGTCTACGTTGCTTAGCCTCTTAGCCTCCATACAGATGGGCTTTCCCGTTGAACGCCTGCCAGCAGCTCGGTCAGCAGAGGCCTAAGATGTGCACCCTTGAAGAGCCTGCTCGCTCTCTCCAATCTCGTAGATGTTGGGGTGTTTACTTGGAGTGGCACGTTCTCTTATTAACTTGGCTTTAAACAGAAAGTCACTCTCTCATAGGATGGCACCGAGCATTATGAAAAGCCTGATGGATCACACCATTCCCGAGGTCTAGAAGCTCTTAGCGTGACAGCAGCACAGCTGAACTTCTCCAGTTTCCCTCTTTGGCAACTTCTGCATTGTGTCCACGGAGCTTTCCCGGAGCCAGGGAACGTGGGCTGCACGAGGACCTTCCTGTCTGACTCCGTGGCTGGGAATCTTAACGGTTTCATCTGGTAGCGTCTGCAGATAGCAAGATAGTTACAGCCTTATCCTGGTTTCACACGTATGGAACTTCCAGAAGATCTGTTGACTTTCCTAGAGCAGTTTCTGTCCCGGAAACCCAGTGCTTTATAAACCATTATGCTTAGGGTGATGGGTGCAGGCTTAGCTTTGTGTGAGAGCCAGTCACGATTTCTTAGGTAATGCATAGTGCTGTTCAGCTTACCTTAGTTCTGTGGTATCTCTGCATTTTCCACACATTACCACAGTGTGTCTAGTGTAGTTGCCTCCAGTGTCTGTAAGTTCTCTGTACGTAAAACATCCTTTAAGTTACAGTGGTTTCATTCCATATAAGCATTATACAGCGTGCGCAGGTCACGAGATTATGATTGTCTTTCAATTTAACCGCCTTCACTTAATATGCTGTCGCCTTAACCATGCTAAGCACCTAAAGTAAAAGCCAAAATACATTATTGCTGCCTTTCTAAAGCCCCAAATATAGCTCCATATTAAATTGGAATGTACACCAGCCCAGAGTGCTTTACTGAACCGCATTACATAGCTGCCTAGTTAATTTGAGATTTAGTCATTATATAGTAGAAAACCAAAAGTTGCATCACTTTCTGAAAAACAAGTCACTCTATGTTAAATGTGAAAATCTTTATACTGTACAGGATAGTAGATTAGGTGGGATATCAATTTTGGCCCTTGAATCTTAAACTGTATTGGGATGGCCTTAGAATGTTTTCCTGTTACAATGTTTCTGATTACTCCCTGCAAAAAATGGCAATGACATTTGACCAGATTTTTGTTCTATGGTATCTAATTAAACATATAAAAATAAGATTTTTAATCTGCTTATTGGGGAAGTTAATTAGTCACCAAACTTGTGCGTCATCTTAAAGGTGGGTATGTGGAATGTGCCTCTGCTGTGCCTGTGAACACCGCAGAACCATCACCTGGAAAGTGAACCCAGCTGGCGCCCCCTGCTGGGCCTGCAGACCGAGGCACCCTGGCGCTTCCGTCACACAGCAGGACCACTGAGCGTGTTTAATTATAAAACTTATCTGGAGCCCAGTTTATCAAATTTGTTCTCTTACACCATTCTGCCTGCAAGATACAAAGTGTTTTTAAAGCATATAGAAAAAGTCAAATCATGCGGGCTGACAAGAGAGAAAAACCAGTGCTGCTGCTTTGTGTAGTACCTTGTTCGAAATTTAACGTTTCCTTCCCAGTTTGATAAACTACCTTGGTATTCAGGTCTACAGAACAAAAACTATATTCCTGTCACTGTGGTTTTCTAGGTCTGACAGTTGGACTAACCCCTGTCACAAGTTATTTAAATAAAATGAAAATGTTTTTATTTCAGAAAAATATTTTTAATATAAAAAGGTGAGCATTTAATAGCTTAATGAAATACAAACCGTTCCTATACACAGTGCATGTAGCTGTAACGAGAACTGCTCCTTGCCCAGGTTCTCAGAATCTGGGCACAGCCTCACATAAAGTCTCCACTCCATGACAACGCAGGAAGCGAGCCCCCAGCGGCAGCGAATGGGGTGTTAGGAGAACAACAGGAGTGGCTCAGGCAGCTCAGGCAGCGCCGGCCGCCCACGCTGGCTCGCAAGCTCCCAGCGCCATCCGTGCCTTTAGCGCTGCCCCAGTCTGGGTGGGTGGCGCTCAGCTCCTCGGCCGCCAGTCCTGTCCTCAGCCATCATCACCCAGAGAGCACAGGTGACGTTTCTGACGCTGCCTTAGACGGCAGCTGGTGGCTGTCCGTGAGGTCAGCATGACTGCAAGCCACGCACGTGCCATGTGGTTAGAAGCGCACTGCGCTTACTGGCGAGGCGAGGAGGCACTTAGTACTGCGGCTCCCAGAACGCGACCCGCCTGTCTTCCCCTCCGGTGATGACGCTGCTGCACTGTCCGTTCATCCATATGCAGGTCACCGCGCCTGGGAAACGCCCTGGGGTTAGGCGGAGAGGCTGCGGTGCGCCCCGCAGCGAGTTGCACTTCATCCTGAGTCTGCGAGAAACCCCTTTGTGACTCGGCAGCTGCACAGGCTGCGTGAACACGGCCCCAGAGGCTGGGCCGGCACTGGCTGCGCAGTTCAGGGCCGGCCTGACTAGTGAAAAGACCCTGTCCAAAAAATCTGGCTCCCCAAAACCACTTAGTGTAACGTGTAAGGAATAAACCACTGAAGTACAAATCTAAAGTGAAATCAACTGGGATTTATGGGTATAGAATAAAATGCAAATACGTATCTTGGCAGCATGCTATACTATAGCAGAAGCTGCAGACCGATGGCAGGTTGCGGCTCATTTTCCCATCGGAAGAGGTTAGGTGTATTAACACCTAACCTGGCAAAGGTGTCAAGTTGAGGGACAAGAAAAGAAACATAGTTCTAAAGTATAAACGCAAGAAATAATGAAACTGACTGGAGAAGGTAAAGGTGCGAAGTTGGAGCGGCTTGCGGTGGGAGGTCAGCGGGCCACTGCTTGGACAGCAGATCCAGGCTGTCGGAGAGCGATGACGCTCCAGGAGGCACTACTAGGTAGCGGGGCAAGACAGCTTTGTAGCAAGCAGTTCTGTGTGGATTTACTCACTAAAAGCAGCGTCCCTAGAATGCATCGCTAGAACACAGTCCTCCACTCGGGAGGGCTGAGACTGAACAACAGTGTGACAGTGGTAGGAAGCCTCCCTTTACACCGTAATTTCTTTTTTTTTATTGTGCATTATTTTTTAAAGCGACTACAGCTGTGCTGTGGTTTTTACTTCTCCACGTTAGATTTTAAATTTAAGAACTGCCTTTTTGGAGTCAATGTCCACCAGCGCAAAAAAATGGTCAGGACGGTCAGGCAACCGTGATGCCTAATGAAGCGCGTGCAGCCTGGAGAAGCAGGGCACCTGCTGCTCAGGGAGAACACGGTCCTCAGGGCCAGGGACAGGCTGAGGGCCGGAGGACTGCTTACCGCTGTGGCCCCGGATCCGCTCGCTCACTCTTGCTCCGAGGAGGTCCCAGACCAGCAGCTCACCAGACTCGCTTCCAGACAGAACGGAATTGCCATCCCAGAGGAAACACCTGCCAACGGCGACTTGGGAATACCGCTGCCATGGAGGCGGCGCGGGCCGTCTTGCGGTGCAAGCGACGTGCCCGCGAGTCTGGGCAGACGCGCGCATCTCGATCAGTACCTACCTCTGGGGCTTGTCAGATGCCATGGAAGAGATGCGCATTCCGGTCTGCACGTCGATCACATTCACACAGCCGTCTGCCCCTGTGCTGAGGATGTGGCGGCTGTCTGCAAGACGGGAGCTGCTTCAGAATGTTTTAGCGTCTGTATTAGAAAACTTCCATTTCTGAATCAGCCCGCTCGTCTTCTGGAGCTCAAGCAACAGGTATTTCGCGCTGAAACGGCCTCTGCCTGTCTCTTAAGACACTGAGGAAGGGGCCTCCGTTTTGGGAGGTGTTCTTTTACATCTTACACATTTATTTCTCGAAGGTGACCTAAGAACAACACATGACCCTGCTTTCTTCCTCTGTCCCGCTGCTTCAGTTATGCTGTATCTTGGCCCGAATCTTAAGACCATGGCAGAACCTTCATCACTGGTAGTGTTTTCTTTTTAAAGTTTTATTGCACAACTCTGATTTACCCAACAACTTATGTGTGAGAAAGGATAGTACCCACCTGGGCTAAAAGCAGTCGCGCACACGGCCCCCGAATGGCACGGGATCTGGTGCAGAGGGGTGGCTGTGGGCAGGTCCCAGATAGTCACCACGCCTTCCTTGGTACCTGAAGCCAGCAGTGTGCTTGCTGTGCTCAAGCTGATTGTATCTACCTACGGAAGAGAAGAGTGGCCAATGCTCCACTCGATGTGGCCTCTGTACTGCCAGGGACTGGCGCCAGTGTGCGGCACAGCGGCGCAGTCTGAACTCGGCCACACCACGCAGTGTGTGCGCATCCGCTTCCGCAGCTGTCAGCGTCTCACCGAATGAGCATTTATCTTAAAATGAAGCAAACAGCAATGAAAACGTGGTACTGCTAGGTAGCCGCCATGCTGTTTGCCAGCAGCCCTCTGCCGACGGCCGCGGGCAGCCCCGCGGGGCCCATGCACATGCGGCATGTGAGGGTGCGGAGGACCGGGCCTCTCCTCACGACCACGGTCGCGGGCCGTCTTGGATTCTAAGTGTTCCCAACCTCGGTTACCCTGAAAGCCATGACAATGAGGCATCGCTTTGCAACATGGGGGAGACGCACGCAGTGCTGTGCCCTGCAGCCTTCACGTGCAGAGCCGTGACCAGTGGAAACAGGAAAAGGACCAGAACCAAGCTCCTTATTGGCTCTGCCGCCAGCTGCGCCGACTCGGTCCCGGCTAGGCAGCAGACAGACTGCATCCTCAGCTGGGATGGATGCGTCCGGGACAGATGGTCCTGACCGCCTCGGAAAGTGAGATTTTGGCCAGGCCCAGCGGTACATTCCTGTTAATCCCAGCACTCGAGAGGCTGAGGCAGGAGGATAGCTGTGAGCTTGAGATCAGCCTGGGCTACAAGGTGAGTCCATGGACGCCTGAACTGCGCCGAAACTCTGTCTCAAAAAGACCAAAACACCAAAAAAAAAAAAAAAAAAAAACCAAAAAAAGCAAAGGGCCATTTCGGAATCTAGCTGGGTGGAAGCTATTGCTCAGGAAACGTGGCGGAAACGACGGAGCCCTGCCGCTGGTACTCACGCCAACGTCGTGCTCCAGCTCAGCCAGCAGGTCGAACTGGTGTCTCCTGGTGCCCGGCATGTCCGCAGGCACACCAGACCACACCTGCGACAGAACAGTAAAAACGCTATTTTCAAACTTGTGATGCAAAGTCATTTCCAGTGCATGTAGGGAAAACTCGAAGGTCCCTAGTAACGTGAACCACCACAGAGGCGAGGCTGGGAGTGGCCCCGCTGCCTGCATGGTGCGCTCGCATACAGCTGCCTGTGCAGGTCCCGCCACTTGCTGCTGTGACGGTGTGGTCTAAGCAGTGTGCACAGTAAGGAACTATAAGGGCAGGGTGTCACAATGTCTGCTTATGTTGTGAGACTCAAAAAGGCCATGAAAAGTCACTAGTGTTAGGTAGAGGCAAGAAAGCCTATCTGAAGGGACAGAGGAAGCGTCTAATAGCTTTAGTGCTGCTCTTTTATATAGATGCAGATGGAAGCAGTGCAGGGTGAAGAACATTTACATGGGAAATTTCTGGAGGGTTCTAAATGAAAGGCTTACCTAGCCCTACATCAGAAGAATGGTGCATGGAAATGCATTTGTATGCTTCAAATACAAATAGAAAACATCTTTTTAATGATTCCTCACTATCACTTGAAATTGTGTGATTAACTGATCAACTGTTATTTCCTGTCATGTCACACAAGGGGCTGCTATTTTAAGTTTTTCTACATTTCTCTGTTACCAAGTGAATACCAGACCTTTTAACTTAGTTGAACATACTATAATGAAAGTTGGCAAACTTTCCATTAAGAGGTACCGAAACTTTAGGAAAAACACAAGTAGTGATATTCAACATCCTTATATATCATTTATATATCAACATCCTTTATATATCATATACTTTACTAAAGTCATCTAATACATCAACAAACCGGTTCACTTTATTCCAATTATGAATGTTAAAAATTATATAGAAACCTTTACTGTAGAGTCCCACGATGCAGAATAGAGCCTGTCGTCATGCCAACAGATCTGACTGACAGCGTCGTCATGACCCATTAAAGTGTCCTGTCGTCTTCCAAACGCTATCGAATAAAAATAGCTAAAAGACAACAACTATTAAAGCAGTATTCCAAGATAATTTTGACTCCTAAACACATATTTAAGAAATTAATACTGTTTAATTCCATACTAAGTTCCACTCAAATTACAAATTTCTTATTAAATAAAAATATTCAAATTTATTTAAAACTAGAAATTTCTCAGTCTGGCTCATTTTTTCATTTTAGGTTAAAACTTAGAAAAAAAGATTCCAACTGGAAAACTTACTGAGATTCAAATAACATTTGAATACAATGATGGCGTCCTCGTATCTGAATAATGTTCTCTTCAGAAATTATATTGTGTCCTCCAATGGAAACTTTTGGGTTTTTTTTCCTGGTACTGGGGATTGAACTCAGGACCTTGCACTTGGGCAGGCACTTATACCACTGAGCTATCTCCCTGGCCGGGTTGTATCTTTTATTATTTATTTATCTGTTTGTTTATTTTTAAAGAATTATTTATTTTTTCTTATTTTCAGAACTTTTGTTTGTTTATTTTAATGGCTGGCTCAGCCTGCCCTGAGGGCAGGGCTGGCACAGCATGTGGTGCCAGGGATTGAACAACGGTCCCTGCAGCCACCTAAGCTTTCCTAAACAGGCGCTTTAGACCACTGAGCCATCCTGCCGGGCCCCGGTTGTGTCTTTCATACCTCATGTCTACAAAGAAAGCTCCTCTGCATATGGAATGGCAAAGGAAAAGGTGTCATAGATACATACACATTATTGTCCCAAGAAGAGCTTATGACAGTAGCATCTCCTGGTAAAAGCAAACAAGATGATAAAGCCTGAAAAACAAACGATCAGGAATCAGTTTATAACATACAAGAAAACTATAATTTCCTTCTTTTTGGGGCAGGGACAAGATCTCGCTATGCAGTTCCAGTGGCCTTGTGCTCACTTTTTGTAGCCCCCAGGCTGGTCTCAAAAACTCAGATCCTCCTGGCTCCGCCTCCCGAGTGCTGGGATTACAGGCGTGAGCTACCACGCCTGGCTCCAGGCCTGGTGCTTGCCAGGTAGGCGGATGTGCCTCTGCGCTATCTATCTCCCCAGCCCACTCCCCCTTTTTTTGTACCAGGGCTTGAACTCAGGACGTCGCACTTGCCATGCTGCTGAGCTGTGTCCCTGGCAATTTCCTACTCATGTTAATGAACTTGTCCAGTTTCTTTTCTGATGGCTCTCCTAATTATTCAGATTTTTCTTTTTCTTTTAATCTTTTGTTTATTTATTTGGTACAGGGTCTCACAGCTTAGACTCATAGTGATCCTCCTGTCTCAGCCTCACTAGCACTGGGATTACAGGCGTGCACCACCACATCTGGTTCGAGTGCACAGCATGTGGTACCAGGGATCAAACCTGAGACTGTGGGCTTGCCAGGCAGGCACTGAGACTCCCCGGCTAGCTCCCCAGCCCTCATCAGATTGTTCTCACTATCTAAGTTCCCACGTAAAGGTTTCCTCCCAAACACCACATGCGTGCTAAGCGAGGCCGAGCACACAGGCTGTGATGGGCAGAAGAACTCCCTGACCCCCGGGGTAAGGCATCAGGGCACAGCAGCCGGGGATGAGCCTGAAGAATGCAAAGGCCTCTCAAAATCAGGGTCTATAAATACAGAAGATGTGAGACGCTCCTTAGCGAATTTCAAAATCATCTGGATGACTGATAATTAAAACATGTTCTCTTAGAAATATTAGCTAATTTCTATTAGTTAGTAGAAATATTAGCATTTGGTATCCAGCTATCTGAGAATAACTGCACTAATTATTTAATGCATAAACATTTTGTCTGACAGTTAAACATTTTATAAAGGGACCAGTAACTGTAACTTCAAATTTTTTAGGTTAAGATAAAGTCACAATAAAATAAAGAGGCAACTTGGAAAAAATTCTAATTTGACTTTAGATTAGGGGATTCTCTGGACTGAGAATAAATTCAATTATATGGGCAGAAATGAAATATGAGTATGTGTAGAAACAAACTTCTTAAATTTCTATTATAACACTAATAAAACTTACCATATTCGAAAATGATATACTTCTTTGCAGCATTTTGGATTCCTTAGAAAACATCTTCAAGGTGGAATCTAATAACAAAAAAGCACACATCAGAAAACGTTTCCTAACCATCGCCACTCCAAAGAGCAGTTGCTCTGCTTGTTCCTGAAGGTCAACAGGCGGTAAGACCCATGGACTGGCTGGACACAGGGCTGGATGACCTGCAGCCTGGTTAGTCTCTGACTCCTGAGGAAGAAAGCGGTTTAAACCCCAGACACCGAGGCTTTGCAAAGGCCTGGGTAGTGAGTTTAGCAAATGTACAGAGGAAGCAGACAGCCATGTTAATATTAATACTAAAACAAGGGCTGGCTAAATAGCTCGGTGGATTAAAGCACCTGCAAGCAGGTATAGCAGCTGGGGGTTCAATCCCCAGGGCCTGCAGCGCCAGCCCTGCTCCCTGCCCCCGGGGCACGGTGGTGTGCCTGGAATTCAGGCTCTTGGGAGGCACTGAGTCCGAGCTAGTAGCGAGACCCTAAACACCCCGTAGACCTTTCCCTAAAATATAAATAAATAAATAATAAAACAATTTTACTATGTAAAAAAATCTTGGCGATGAAATACTATAGCCCAATTATAGTGTGACAACCTTGAACTGTACTAGCATTTATGGGAGACAACTACTAACTTCTGAAAAAAGAATAAAGCAGGAATTCAAATCTCCAAGCTGGGCCGGGCGTGGTGGCGCACGCCTGTAATCCCAGCACTCGGGAGGCTGGGGCAGGAGGATGGCTGTAAGTTCGAGACCAGCCTGGGCTACAAAAGTGAGCTCAAGGCCAGCCTGAACTGCATAGTGAGACCCTGTCTCAAAAAAAAAAGACAAAAAAAAAATCTCCAAGCTGTAATGTTCTTGCCTAGCAGAAGCTTTAAAAGTTACCAAAACAGTCTTTAAAAAACCACCAACCACAAAGCTCAGGGCCCATGATGGCGCTCAGAGCCTGCGCTCAGTCTCCAGCACTCCCCCACTGAAGACACCCAGGATAAACAAGCAACAATATGGAAACTAAGGCTCACAGGAAGCAGTGTTCTTACGTGCTGCAAAAATCCCACAGGTGAGGTAAGTAACAACCCATTTTCTGTTTTTTTTTTTTGTTTTTTTTTAATTTTTAATTAATTAATTTATTTATTTTTTCTTGTTTCAGAACCTTTGTTTGTTTATTCACTCATTTTCATGGCCGGCTCAGCCCACCCCGAGGGCAGGGCTGGCGCAGCATGTGGTGTCGGGGATCGAGCCGCGGTCCCTGAAGCCACCCAAGCTTTCCCCAAGCAGGCGCTTTAGACCACTGAGCCATCCCGCCGGGCCAACAACCCATTTTCTAACTTATAAACACATCATGTGATTGAACGTCGGAATGAGCTTTGAATAATTTCTGAAGTAAAACTTCATTTTTCATTAATATTTGCAGGGCCAGCCAGATAGCTCAGTGGATTAAAGCACCTGCTTAGGCAGATGCAGAGATGGGTTCGATCCCAGTGTGCAGTGCCTGCCCTGCCCCCGGGGCGTGCCGAGACTGCGATTGAGACGGCGTGATGGGGGCACCTGCAATCGGGGACCACTGCGAATCACATCTGTGTCGTGAGATCCTATAGACCGGTACGCACTACATTAAAAAAATGTCTCGCAATAGCAACACATGGAACTCCTGAGAATTCATAAACATGAGCCTCAGTAAGACATTTCTCAGCACTAACTTGAAAACAAAAACAGAACGATGAACACTGCTCTTTCTGACGGGCACAATTACACTCATCTCTCCACTCCTGAGGATTCACCCCAACTCCCCCAGAGACATGTGCCCGTGCATCCCACAGATCGTGACGGGCTAGCCAGTAAGGATGTCTTCCTGAAGTCAAAGTTCCCTCTCTTTCTAGAGGTGATCAAGTGAAAGACTGCATGTAACACATTGGTAAGAAAGACATTTAAGGGGCCCGGCAGGATGGCTCAGTGGTCTAAAGTGGCTGCTTAGGAAAGCTTGGGTGGCTGCAGGGACCGTGGTTCGATCCCCGGCACCACAGGCTGTGCCAGCCCTGCCCTCAAGGCAAACTGAGCCAGCCATAAAAATAAATAAATAAACAAAAGTTCTGAAACAAGAAAAAATAAATAATTTAATTAAAAAAAAAAAAAAAAAGAGCCTGAACTGCATTAACGAGACCCTGTTTCAAAAAGACAAAAACAAAAAAAAGAAAGACACTTTGCAGTGACTAATAGGATACGTGCAAATCAATAATACGGATCATGAAAATTATAAATGAGAATAAACATAAAAAGCAAATACTTCTGCCGGGCGTGGTGGCTCACACCTGTAATCCCAGCACTCGGGAGGCTGAGGTAGGAGGATTGGTGCGAGTTCGAGACCAGCCTGGGCTACAAAAGTGAGTTCAAGGCCAGCCTCAACTGCATAGCAAGACCCTGTCTCAAAAAGACAAAAAAAAAAAGCAAATACTTCTGATTAAAAAAAATCCCTCTTCTGGCAAATCCACAAAAAAGGGCATAATGAGCTCGCAGGCTCCAAAGCCATGATACTTGGAAGATTCACAGGGTCACATTGTACAGGGAGTTAAAGGACTTCACAAACCACGTCTGACAAATCCAGCTAATCTCCAAGGCTTCGCTTATACCTGAAGCATCTTGTAGAGGGCTACGAAGCTGGGAAACCCGGAACACACAGCTTCAGCCTCCACATGTGGCCACTGCAGGTGTAGGCGTCAGACTCCTTAAGGTTAACCTCAGTCTTCTACGCTTTGTGAGAAATACTCTTTCACAAACTCAGATATTTGAAGAGAAAGGGATGAGAGGCCTCACAGCCAACAAGACAGGAGCGCTGGAGAGCGGTAGCTGATGCCTGGCTTTTCTCACACAGCATTAGCTGTCGATAGAGGAAGTGCATAATCTCTGGCTAGACATAAGGACGAAAACAACCGCTCCTAACAGCTACTGACTTTGTCAGAACTACATTTCTTATAATCACTGAAGCAGGACATCTTGTTCAAGGCAACAACCCAGTGTTCTGAAGGTACCAGGGACAAGACACATTTTCATCATATTACAGACTACCAAGCAAAGAAAGGCAGATACAGAAAGAGAGGCATTTGGCTTATTTAAGGTCAAGGCACCAAATTATAAAGTCTCATAAATGTACATCTTACCAACCACGGACCGCAGGGGTTTGGTAACTTTTGACAATGTATAGGCACATTAGTAATATATTAAATTTTGAGCCAAAACCTATAAAATCATCCCAAAGAGCTGAGGGGAAGGACAGAACTAGAAAATGTGACAGCCAGGCTGCGTCCCCACAGGCTAACACGCACACACCCATGCCTGACACTTTCTCTCTTTGTGACAGCCAGGCTGCGTCCCCACAGGCTAACACGCACACACCCATGCCTGACACTTTCTCTCTGTGACAGCCAGGCTGCGTCCCCACAGGCTAACACGCACACACCCATGCCTGACACTTTCTCTTCTAGGCCCAAGCACAGCCAGCAAGCAGACCTGACCCCTCTGTGGCAGGTGGGAGAGGGCCAACAGAGAAGGAGGAGGGCCTGGGAGGACAGCCCTGCAGTCTAAGCAAGTGCCTGGCTGGCGAGTGCAAGGACCCCGGTGTGACCCCCGATATCACATGCTGTGCCAGCCCCAGAATCCTGGGCATGCCATACTGGCCACCAAAACCAGGCATGGTGGTGCACACCTATAATTCCAGTGCTGAGGAGGCTGAGACAGGAGGATCACTATAAGTCTGAGCTGCGTAGCAAGACTCTGTACCAGATACATACATACATACATGACTTTTAAAAATAATTTTTAAAAAAGACAAGAGAAGGATACTCCTGCCCAGTTCTTTATTCATGAGCAAGAGCGAGGCCTTTGATTTTGTTGCTGGCACATTACCATGAAAGCTCATGCGACATCAGAAATAAACAATTCTGATTCTATTTTGTATGGAGAAAAGGGATTCAGGTTTCAAAAACTCCACAGCTGATTCTGGCGAAGCCACTTTCCCGCAGGAAGACGTACCTTGTGATGTGGTGAAGACGGAAGACCCATTGCGAGAGACTGCTATCCCTGTCACTGCCCTGTTCAAAGGCAAGTGTCACAAATTACTATCAGCCGCACACCAGCAGCATATATTAGACACCTGTTCTGTATCACGTCCTTGGCTTACTTCTGACAAGTTCCTCAACATATCTCTGGCAACCTGAAAATGCTTCTCTCTCAGTCTGATCAGACCATTGCCAAAATGACTGAAGCTCCTCTTTATGTTCACTTCTCTGGCTTCTTTCCTAAATCTAATTTCTCTGGTATCTTTCAGTGATACACCAGGCGCTAGCATTTCCGCCCGTGGTCACTCAAGGGTCATCCAACGTTATGAATGGGGAGCGGAGGCACCATCCTGTCTGCACTACACTGGATTTTGTGCTGCTTCACGTCCCCCAAAAGCCACTTGCCACTGTTAAGACAATGAACACGGCAGAACTAGTTTCACTTCAGGACACCGAACTCTAATCGGGAGCCATGTGCAGGGGGCGAAGCCAGGCCCCCAGCGCATCAGGTCACCTCCTGAGCCAAGGCACACCGTCACTGGCGGTCGCTGCCTGCCACCGACTGACGGCCTTGGAGCAGGATGGGGGCCTCGGCTCGGGCCTGGGCTTCCTTTCTGCAGCAGCAGGATGGGCCAGGCTAGGGCAGTACTTCTCAAATTGACAGTGGACACAAACGCTCTTCATGGAGAGGACAGGGAAAATTCCCGTCTCCTCAGGGCCCAAGAGCAAGCCCATTTTGTTAGATGCACAGGTATTATTTTCAGAAATTCACATAAACTTTGCAATGCAAAGTTTTCTGCCTCCCTTGCCCCATGCATTTGTCTTATATTTTTGGTAAGTTAAACACTGAGAGCTCACGCATGTCCCATAGCTGCACGCCCTCAGAAACCCAAAGGGCAGTCAGCGAGGCCCAGAGCTACCTGCCGCCTGGAGACCCACCTCATGCTCTACAATGACAGCATTGTCACGGGCCCAACACCAAGCATTCTGTGTTAAACTCTTTTTTTTTTTTTTTAATTTTTATTTTATTTATTTTTTTTCTTGTTTCAGAACCTTTGTTTGTTTATTCACTCATTTTTATGACCGGCTCAGCCCGCCCCAAAGTCAGGGCTCGCGCAGCATGTGGTGCTGGGGATCGAACCGCGGTCCCTGAAGGCACCCAAGCTTTCCCAAGCAGGCGCTTTAGACCACTAAGCCATCCTGCCAGGCCCCTCTGTGTTAAACTCTTATTACATCAACTGCAGACAGCAGATCATTTACAGACATTTAGGGGTAAAAAAGCATGGTACTAGGACTGGCAAGACAGCTCAGCAAACTAAGCACCTGCTTAGGCAAGCGGTTAGATCCCTGGCACCACCAGCCGCATCCCCAGCCCTACCCCCGCCCCCGGGGCGCACTGAGCCAGACACAAGTCTAGGTGTAGTGGGCACGATGGTGCACACCTGTAATTCCAGTCCTGGGGAGACTAAAAAACAGGAGGACCAGTACGAGTCCACGCTGTGCAGTGAGACCCTGTACCCCCTCCAAAAACCAAAGCATGCCATGGAAAGGAAATTTTCTCTCATGACTCTGCCCGAGACAGGGTAGCCCTATGCTGAGACCCTCACTTGTGAAGCCAGAGCCACAGAGCAGCCAGGCATGTCCTTACTCTTTGTGGACTTTATACTGCTCATGCAGCTGCAGCTTGGTGATGTTATTCCAGGCCAGTGTTCTGCTCTCTTCGGTCAAGTCTTCAAAGGACTCTTCACCTGGAGAGACTACGGTGAAGTGCTGATAAGCCAAACTTTCTGACTGACAGGTGCAGCAGATTTACAATGCTTCTTAGGAGAATCAACCAAGCAACAACAAAACAAAACAAAATACATCTGCTTTCAAATGTACCTGTTATCCCCATAAGAGTTGACATCAAGTTGCCCCCCAAAGCCTCAAGCAGCTTCCAGAGTTCGTGATCTAGTGCTGGGATTACGGCAGTGGGTGCGGCTGGGATGACGCGGGCGCGCCACACCGCCTGGGCGGAGCCCGGGCGCCTCGCGAGGAGCGGGCTGCTCTGTTGCTGCCACTCGTCCCTCCTGCTCTTGCCGTTTTGCTGTTTCCCCCATGAACTGCTAACCTGGCTCGTGCCGCTCTGCCGTGGAGCTGGCCGAGTATGCACTGAAACCTCCACCAACTGTGAGCTGAATAAACCTCTCCTTCCCTAATTTTGGGGGTTGGGTATTTTGTCCCAGCAATGAGAGAAAAGTAATTGAGCAAACAGTCAAGGAAGCAACTTCGTAGAAAAAGATAAAGATCTTCAAACACCAGAATCTTCCTGATGTTTGTAAAGTCCACCTTTGACCACTCGCTCACGACTTTGAGTCAATGTAAGACTGAGCAACCGTGTCCCTGACAATAGTCTCTGCAAAAAACCTCACCGCTGTCTGAAAATGTCCCAAGTTGGGCCACGCAGGATGGCTCAGTGGTCTAAGGCGCCTGCTTAGAAAAGCTGGGGTGGCTGCAGGGACCACAGTTTGATCCCCGGCACCACATGCTGCGCCAGCCCTGCCCTCAGGGCAAGCTGAGCTGGCCATAAAAATAAACAAGCTGGGCGTGGTGGCTCACGCCTGTAATCCCAGCACTCAGGAGGCTGAGGCAGGAGGATTGGTGCAAGTTCGAGACCAGCCTGAGCTACAAAAGTGAGCTCAAGGCCTGCCTCAACTGCATAGTGAGACTCTGTCTCAAAAAGACAATAAATAAACAAACAAACAAACAAACAAAAGTTCTGAAACAAGAAAAAAATTAAATTAAAAAAAAAAAGAAAGAAAATGTCCCAAGTTGCATTTTTTGTTTTTTTCTTTTTTCTTTTGGTTTTGGTTCTGGAGTAGAAAATGAAGGGGAAAAAAAAAAAAAAAAAACGGTTTCTGGACCACAGTGATGCTTTCACTTCCGCTTTAAGAAAAGCCACAGCAACTGCATTTTCAAAGCACTCATATGACAGCGGTTATGGCTGGTGACTAAGAAGAGCACGGGGTGAAACAGCATCATGAGACAACCGTGTGGCCTGACTTAATCCTGTGAAGTAGACAGCAAGCTACCGCTGGGCCTAGTGACACCGGAGGCTCTTCCTCCATGCTGAAGTCAGCACTCAGCTCTGTTGGCCCAGAAAGCCCAGGTATGCGCAGGACACACAGTGGACTTGGAAACTAAAACAAAAGCACTGATCCTGTGTGGGCCTTGGCCTGTGGTGCCCTACAGCTCCTCGGGGGCTGGGAGGTTGAGGCTGTGAGATATAAAATGTGGTGAGTGTTTTCTGTTTCAAATACTGGATGCAAGAACTGGGTCAAGTTTACTGTAGTGTCAAGGATATGTCCTACACAGAACAGATCCTCTGTACATATTTATCAAATGTTGAATAAGAAAACAGAGCAATGTGAACTCGAAGCCTGCTTGTCAGTTGTAGGGCCAGCCAGAGAGCTCAGCAGATTAAAGTGCCTGCTTAGGCAGATGCACGGACCAGGTTCCATCCCTGGCCTGCTGTGCTGGCCCTGCCTCCAGGGCACACTGAGATGGTGATTGAGACTGGGCATGGTGGCTACCCCTGTAATCCCAGTACATGGAGGCTCAAAAGAGGAGGATCACTCTGAGTCCCATCTACCTAGTGAGACCCTGTAGGCTCTGTACTAAATACATTTAAAAAATTTAAAAAAGGTCTATATGTCAGTTTTGCAGAGATGTGGGGGACATCTGGGAAAGGGGAAGGTGGGCGGTGATTGTTAAAGCACGATGGCCAGGAATATCTTGAAAGGCAAACCTCTAGGAATTTAGCAAGACCATAGAGAAGGTGGGGAACTGCAGTGCAGAAGTCAAGGACAGGCCGTGGAGAGCCACCTTAACAGAAAACAGTGATCTGTATTTTGTTGAACAGCTACAAAAAAAAATAAATAAAACCTGGGACAACACATCTAGCAGCAACACAGTCCATGTCCAATCTCATCCCAAAAACATTTAGCCACTAAAGAGACACCAAAAGGGTCCATATTTGTTTTCTTTACAAACCTTACCAGGGGGCTCTGCTACAGAGGCACCATAGCTGGAGCTCGGGGACATAACTTTAAACCTGGAGGTGATCTTCTGAGGATGTGGGGTAACAAACAGCTGTTTTGGGGTCTGCCCGAACTCTAAGATCTGGGTCAGCATGGCTACTTTCTCGTCCGGGTCCTCGATGCTTCAGGACAGAACACAAACAGCACAACAGTGACCACAGGCTCAAGTTCCCAGACAGCGCACGTTTCAAATAATGCAGAGAGAACAGGAAGGATTAACACTCGAATAATGACAGCAACTGTAGGCCAGATTGTAAACCGCACGATAGATCATTAGATGCTTTTCTTATTATCGGTAACCAACATCATGGTGAAAGCAGCATAAATTTCATTTAAAAATTTCTATATCAACATTCTCAAGTCACTTTATTGATAATGTAGATGAGGATTTCACAACTCATATAGAATGTTCTGATAAAACATGTAAATAAATACCTGTTCAGATCTACACCTCCTTCATAGGTCAGGGGATGAAAAACTGAAAGAAAGGTACAGACACTACTGAAAGATGTTTAAATTAGCTATAATATATACCCTGCTCAGAATTTAAGCATCTCAACCAACTAAAACTCTGTTCAAGAAATTAATTTTCATTTTGCAAACCAGCTGAATATTTAAATTGAGCAAAGATTACCTTTGTTATCTTGCAAAAAAAAAAAAAAAATACAACCCTCTACTTGGCAGATTAGACGGCTGAGTCTAGGTGTGTCTGCCAGGGATTTGACTTCCTCATCTGGAAGTGTGAGTCATACTGGCCCTGACTGCCACGTGAGAAGTAAGGCCACACTGCTAGCTGAAGTTCCTCGTTACTGGCCCCAAAAGACATGGAGGTGAGCGAGCCCGGGAGCTGCAGCCAGGGGAGGAGGCATTCTGCTGCTGCTGGCTCTCCTGGGGACCTTCCCCGGAGCCCAGGTCATAGTCCTGCCGTATGTTAGGGTTTAGCCTAAGTTACTACCTGACACAGAAAGCACAGCCAGCTCTGTGTCTGTGGGTCCCACATCTGTGGATCCACGCACCCGGGGCCCACGTTGGGGAAAATGCACCTGTGCTGAGCAGGCAGCAACTTTTCATCACTGCCTACACAGTACAGTATCACAGCTAATTATGCAGCATCTATGTGAAGCGTTATCAGCAACCTGATAATTTTTAAAGTTTTTGAAAAATACAAAATAGCAACAGAAAAAACAGTATTAGAAACAATAATATTTCACTAAACAAAGTAACACGAATTCAGTAATGGTTGGTGTAGCACATGTAATGCCTTCTAATTAGTTGTTCAAATTACTGCCTATTAATGTATGAGATTTGTTTTTTTTAAAAAAAAATAGAAACAAAGAAGCTATAAGAAATTCAAAACAAGAAGAAAAAAGTCAGAGTAAAAAAAAATTTTTTTTATGCATTACCTGCTCCTTTCATAACACCCTTTTTTTCTTTCTTTCTTTTTTTTTTTTTTTCAGTACCTAGGATTAAACCCAGGACCCTGTGCTTGCCAGGCAAGTGCTTATTTTACCGAGCTATGTCCCCGGCCCCCTGCCCCTTTCAAAATACCAGCAGAAATCAATGATTATCCAAGCTATTCTGCATTATACCTAAATATATATTTTTCCCTTCTTTCATTTGTCCTTTTCTTAAATTGTTCAGTGGAAAGTAATGTGGTAATTTTAAATAATCATCAATAATCTGATGATTTTAAGTATACAGGATGATGTGTAGTTGGTATCCAAATATACCCTTTCTTTAATGTACCTGATGCAGGGACTCAGTATGCAGCTCAGACTCACTGTCATCCTCCTGCTTTCGGCCTCCCCAACACTGGGATTACAGGCATGCACCACCACGCCCAGACTTGGCGGGTGGCTCAGTACACTGGTGGGCAGGACCAGAGTGACCTGTGGCACTGAGGATCGAACTCTGGTCCCTGTGCTTGCCTAAGCAGGCACTTCGTCTGCTGAGCTATCTCACTAGCCCTGCAAACACACACCATTCTGTATAAAGGACTGGATCATGTAGAGATTTTAGTGTCCACAGAAGGCCCTAGACTAGAACAATCTTTGTAGATACTGAGAGATAAGTGCACATAATAAAATCAGAAGACTTTAGAAGGACCTCTCAGAACCACCGCGCAGCAGTAACACCTAGGCCAAAGTCACCCTTCCCCTGTTACTTCCTATCCAGCCCAGAGCCCGCAGGCCCCATTTTCTGACATAAGATGCTTCTGCCAAATAAATAAGCTCAATTGCTCTGGCCCCTATTTTTATTTGTTTCTTTCTGTTTTCATTACATACTAACTGAAATTTCAGCGAGCGCTGCGTACCATTGTGGGCCCCCACGGCCTCGCTCCCCTTCTGCTTGTAGCCAAACACGAGGTCAATCCACTCGTGAAGGTGCTCAGACACATAGTGGCTCTCCAGCGCTTCCCTGCTTTTCTGGAGAAAGTCTGCGGGACCTACGGGAGGAGACCCAGTCACAGCACCGCGTCATCTGCGGTTCATTTTCTCTCGCTTGCTTTGTCTATCAAAATGTAGATAAAACTTCTAGGACAGGCAAAAGATACATCTCCTACATGTGGTTTTTGGTTTTTCCTCTTCCCATAACACAAAATGTAAGTTTCTTGGCAAAAAAAAAAAAAAAAAAGGCAATTATTTTCATAGCAATTAGGTCTCTCAACATGCATTAAGTTTTTGCATCATGGATTCAGGCACTTCTGATTTGGGACAGACTGACACTGTTTCACTCAGATAGACAAAGATATCACTAATTAAAGAAAAAAAAAACCCAAGCAACAGGGGCTGGGAGATAGCTCCATACTATAAGTGCCTGCGTAGCAAGCGTAAGGTCCTAAGTTTGATCCCTGGTTATTATTATAATAATAATAATAATTACTAAAAATACCCCAAGCAACAAAACAATGACAGGAAACCTATGCTACTTAGGAAAGAGCGCCTACCGCAGGGCGCCTGCAGGTCAGTACTCACTTGAGGCCCACGGGGGAAGCTCAACGTCATCCACTACCTGTCCTCCTTGTCTCTTCCCCAAATCCAGCTTCAGACTGTTGACTAGAAAGCTGACATCGTCGCCATAGAACTCTGGAATCAGCTGAAAGTTTTAGGGAGGAAAAAACAGCAACGCTATAAAAAGCAGCCGAAAGCCACAAGCCCCACAAGTCACCCACAGGTCATTGACCCCAGGAACTGCTTACTTCTTTAAAATCTGTTGCTCCATCCAAACAGTTCTTCCACGTCTCTGCAATACTAAGCAGGGGGAAAGGCACACGCTGAGCCTGCGCCGCTGGAGTGGAGCCGCAGCGCCGAGCCTGAAGCTGGGCGCACCTGTGCTCCGGGAGGGGCCCACAGCCCCTCGCCTTCTCTTCCACGTGGCTCACACCACCACGCAGGTGCCTTTAGTGGGAGAGACACCTGGGGCACAGGCAGCGGACGCAGCTGCTCAGCGTCTCGGAGCAGAAGAGTGTGGGCCCAAGCGCACATCACGAGGCCCCACGCACAGCTTTGTCTGCGGCCCAAATACTAAAGATGGGCACCCTCTTGTGAGAGCTCACTTAGGAGCGGAAGGCTCAGAGGCCCTCAGAAAGACAGAGCAGCCGATTACCAGCGGTCACCACCTTGTATGACAGCGGATCGGGCAGTATTTCATTCCTTTATATTTTGATTTTTGATAAGGAAATAGTATGCACATACACACGGTAAATACTTTCAGGCAGTTACATTCAATTCATAGCAGAATAATAAGACACTCGAAACAGTGTAAGTGCTAAATAGAGAAAAATAGCTGAAATCACTATGGCATATGTTAGAATATAATGCACTAATTTTTTTTTTTTTTTTTTTTTTTGGCTTTTTGAGACAGGGTCTCACTGTGCAGTTCAGGCTGGCTTTGAGCTCACTTTTGTAGCCCAGGCTGGTCTCGAACTCGCAGCGATCCTCCTGCCTCAGCCTCCCAAGTGCTGGGATTACAGGCGTGCGCCACCACGCCCGGCTAATGCACTAATTTTTAAAAATCGCCAACAGTATGGGTAAATTTTCAAGATCCAATATCAGGCCACAAAAAACGAGGTGAAAGTCTGCGTGTGGAGTATGTTCTCTGACAGTTTCTGGAGGTCTAGTGGCTAGGGCTCCAGTATGTTCTGAAGGTGCTGGGGGCACAGCTGAGCAGCACAGTGACAGCCTAGCAAGTGCAAGGTCCTGGGATCCATTCCCAAACCAAAAAGTCAATTTAGAAATCCCTCTCCCTCTGTCTCTCTCTGTCTCTGTCTCTCTCTCTCTCTGTTTTAAAAACCTGAAAGGGCAGCTATAATAAAGATTTTTTGAAAATACTTCACATTTTTCTTATATTCTGTTTTAAAGCGAACATTAGCAGCACAGACAGTCATCGTGCTACTGATGCGGCACTCAGGGCAAACCTGTTGAACATCCTATCGGCATTATCAAATCTTCCGTTCTGTAGGCACAGCATGTACTCTGGCGCTGAGAGAGGAGAGAGAGCGGAGTCAGCGCACATCACCTGAGACTCTGTGAAACAAAACACAAGCAAGGGTGATGCTGAAGAGCCTCACCAATCCGAACCAGGTAGAAGAGCACGTAACCCGGCGAAGAGTAGTGGCTCCCGTACATGAACTTCGGCTCGGGCATTTCCTGGTAGCGAGCCTGTAAGACGGGAACAAACAGCACCGTGTTGGAGACGAACCAGGAACGGACTGAAGACCTGTGAGTGGTGGTACCGTGGGCGCGCTGCATTCCTCAGGCTCCCTCCTGGCTCGGGAGGAGAGGGCCCTGCTGACTGACAACTCCTGCGGCAAGTGCTCTGGTTGGTTGAACCAGAGGACCTAGAACCCATACTGTGTCACGTGCCTCGCCACGGCTCACACCCAGGGCAACCGCACAGGAAACCTGCGTCAGGTCGCGCTCCTAAGTCCTGGCCTGTGCACCGTGATGTGAGCGGTGAGCAGCTACGCTCGCTCGCGGTGAGGAGAGGAAGCGGGAGACACACCCAAGGGCCAGTGATGCGCCCCTGGCACTCTCTTAAACCTACGACCAGGAAGTGTCGGCTTCCATTAAAATGCAAATGTTCTTGATCACGACTTGGCTTAGAAGTCTCAAGTTTCCTGGGCATGGTGGTGCGTGTCTGGAATCTCAGTATTCTGGAGGCTAAGAGTGGGGACTGCTACGAGCTCAAGGCCAGCCTGGGCTATAGAGCAAGGCCCCGCTGCAAAAAAGCGAGAAAATAAAACCTTGAATCCCATGTGGACATACCAGCAGTCTCTCCAGCCGCTCCTTGTTCAGGGCTCCCACCGGCTGGCTGAGGTCCCTGAATGTTCCTGGACTTGACAAGTCTGTAAGCATAGATAAATGATTCCACTTATGCCATCATGCTGATGAACTGATTCAAATAGGTTTGAATTTGAGACGGGGGGCTGGGGAGATAGCTCAGTAGAATAAGCGCTTGCTTGGCAGGCGCAAGGGCTGGAGTTCAATCCCTGGTTCCGCAAAAAATAAATAAATACATTAATTAATTAATTTAATTGGAGACAAGTAATAACATTTGTTATGTATATAGCTGCAAAAAAGTTAGGAATAGCTGCATAATAGTATCCTTAATATTGATTTTTTTTTTTGCAAAAGATTCCTGATTAAAAGTCAGTTACGGGGTCCGGCAGGATGGCACAGTGATCTAAAGCGCCTGCAGGCGGCTGCAGGGACTGCAGTTCGATCCCGGCACCACATGTTGCACCAGCCCTGCCCTCAGGGCAGGCTGAGACGGCCATAAAAATAAATAAACAAATAAAAGTTCAGAAACAAGAAAAAATAAATAAATAAATAAAATTCTTTTAAAAAAATGTCAGTTACATTCAAAGTTGAACGAAAAGTTAATTTTTTTTTTTTTGCTTTAAACAATTTATTTAACTGAAATGGACTTACATTTGTTTCTTAAGTGACTTCCATTTATTTGGATATATCTTTTCCCAATGGTGATTTACAAGATCTTCAAGCCAATATAAATATTTTATAAATATTTGGGTATATACCTGCACAATACCTCAGCAATACTTTTCAGCAAGAAAACACTGAAGAGTAAAGACCAGACACAATTACTCACTACAGTGAAAATCTGCTGAGATATGTTTGAGGTAAGAAGGCACCACATACCTCTTCA
>PVJA010018583.1:0-39699 GCA_004027025.1 Myocastor coypus | reverse complement strand
GCTTATCATCACTGGCTTTCTGAGTATCAAATACCTTTGACTTAGCTTGTAAATGATATTTTCTGACCATCATTGATATTCTAATAACTTTCCATACAATGTGATATAGGCAGTTACACAATTTTGACACAGATATTTGGAAATTCAAGGAAATACAAAACTGTAGCCTGTCAAGAATATGGTTTTTGGCCCAGTCTGTAGCCTCACCTTAAGCACAATTTAATATACAAATAAACTACATAGCCTAGGGCCTACTGCAAGACTTCAAGGATTTCAACTATTACATATATTGTCAAGTATTTCATCAAAAGTATACTTTGGAATTGAAAGTACACTGCTATTTCTTGTAAATTGGCTTGAGAGAGAAAGATGCCAAAAATTGCACAGGAAATGCTCACTAGGAAGCACTTACAAAGGGTTCTAAAATCTCTGCTCTTTTACTCTTGGAGGATGAAATATCTCAGCAGGCCTAAAGGAAGACGGAGATGTCTTCGGGTGCCTCTGCGTGCCTGCCGGGGCATCTCCTCCCTGGCGTTGGAGCCCTCGTGACCTCTGCTGTGTGGTGCTCAGCCCTGCGTCTGAGTGTGGAGCAGCTATGCTGTGTAAGGGTTTAGGGAGACGCTTCTTATAGGAATCCATGCAAAGAGCCCTAGAAGCCTGCAGAGACGCTAATCAGGGAGGGAGCGGCCCTCGGTGTACCTCAGTTACATGCGCTGGTTACACGCTTCCGCATAGAATCATTCTCCTGCTGGTGGTTTGCAAGAGGGGCAAATTAAGCTGAGTCCTGTGACATCATCAAGAATGAAAGTTGACTATTAATATATCGATTTACTGTATGCTTACAGTGCTTACAAAGATCCAAGTGCTCTGTATTTATTATGTCATTTAACCTTTCAAAGGACATTGCAAAGTTAGAAATCCTATCATCTTATGGTGACAACACAGGCCCTGAGGGCCTGTAAAATGCCTCATCCGATGATGAGTAAACTACAGAACAGAATCCAAACCCAGATCTGTGACCTCAAGTCTGCATGCTTACACTAAATACCTTCCTAATTTCTGAGAGTCGTGACTGTTGGTCTCCAGAAACAGACCAGAACTTTCTAACCTAATGATTTTAAATGTAATAACTATGCCTGTGCTAATGGCATGCTGGAAAATGATAATCATCATCTAGATTTTATACTATTGAATTTATTATAAGAAATATCAGATGACGGCCATGTAATGCAGACATCTGAATGGCCAGTAAACAAATTAGAAAAGGACTCAGAGACAGAGAGGGATAGGTATTAAAAACAGCAACCACACACTCAAAAAAATCCTCCTCCCCAGCACTCGGGAGGCTGAGGCAGGAGGATCGGTGAGAGTTCGAGACCAGACTGGGCTACTAAAGTGAGCTCAAGGCCAGCCTCAACTGCATAGCGAGACCCTGTCTCAAAAAGACAAAAAAAAAAAAAAAAAAAAAAAAAAAATCCTCCAATACTTAAGAAAAAGATAATTCATCAGGATGAGCACAGAGATAAATTCATGCTATCATTTATTCATGTATTTATTTTACTGGGACTTGAACTCATGATCTCATGCTTACCAGGCAGGCACTGTGCCACTGAGCTATATCCCCAGCCCAAATTCATGCTATTTAGTTCAAAGAGTTCAGAGGAATTAATATTTCAGCACAATACCAGATGTAGAAAAATTCATTTGCTGTAAAGTTGGTCAAGAAATAGGCTAGAAATTTTCAACACTGCATTATAGTTCAGCCAGCTTTTAGAACTTCTGTAAACTTCTGTATTATGTGATCATTTTAAAATGGGAACAGTATGACTTTTTAAATTAAGCCAAGTGCCTACCTACTGCAAAAGACTTCAGAAAATGACAGTGCAGAGTGACCCCTGCTCAGGGTGAAAGGGGAGGCATTATCTCACTGGTTGAAGTCCTATTTCCTTCCTTTTAAATTAGAAATAAAATTAAATTACAACAAAGCTATAAGGGTCTCAAAATAGGATGGTGGAAATATCTAGAAGATCTGAGTGCTTTCTTTTCTAGCCTGGAGAATCTAAAACACGTATCATTCACCTTTTGTGGCTCAGAATTTCTTGGCTTCCGAGTTACTGATTTACAGATGACATAAAATACAGAATGGCTTGATGTATGCACTGGAAGAACAGCACTCATGGCATTCTTGGGACCCAGCAACCAAAAGTATCACAAATCACATTCTTGTGGTGAGGGAATTTCCACGTCAGTCACAGGAAATCATCTTCAGGCCCAAAGTAATTATCATGGAGGCCTGGGGACACCAGGCCTGGCCTGCAGTGGATTTGTGGGCATGGCCCTCACAGAAGAGAGGTAGTTCTCAGCTCAGTTCAGGTTCCTGTCATAGTAGAATATTGCAGCAATAGCAAGCTCCAAGTTTCGCCCAAGTTGCATGCATTATATTCACCTATGAAGTACTTGAAGTGATTGTAGATGACTGCATTTGTAAGCAGAAGCCCAATCCGACCCTGCACTGCCAGCTCTTGTCCTGTGCCCCAGCACCTGTACATCCGGTGTGAAGGACAACAGCCCAAAGCGCCCACACTTGAATGGCAGAGGACGTGAGAGAAGTGATTGTAGTGTCGCAGTGGAAGGCGAAGCCAGGTTCTGCTGCACCAAAAGCCACGGCCACATGCACTGGAGTTCTGGGGGAGAGGGAACTACATGGATATGATCTAAACCAGCAGCTGACTACCTTCGCGCACAGAAAAAACCACAAAAAGGAAAAACACCGACTATATCCTCATTCTGTTAAGAAGGAAGCAAGAATGGTTATTTTACTGCCTGTGACAGAGATAAGGAAGACTATCGAATGCTACTCTGGCATAATGGTTTAGACCTAAAAACATCCCCTCAGTCCCTTGTGTACAGAGGGCAACTGGATCTCAAGGGTGCTCTGCTCATCAGAGGGTTCTTGGATGGATGAATTTATAGTGGGGTGCATCTTTAGGAGGGGCCACCTGGCCAAGGAGGGTCCCTGGACTCGTCCTGGAGGGATGCCTTCTCAGCCCCGGTGGCACCATTCTCCCTGCTTCCTGGCTGCCACTGGCTGGCAGCTTTTCTCTGCCATGCCCACCTGTTGTGCTGTTTCTACCTCAGAGCCATCAACCAGAGACTGATCCTTCTGAAACTGCAAGCCCAAGCACACTGCATCCCCCCCCGCACCCCCACCCCCCGAAGTATCAGAGCATCAGGTTGGTCCAACTGTAGATGACAGTGTCCAAGACTGTGAGCCAAAATAAAACTCTTTTCCTTCTACATTAATTAGGTGTTTAGTGCTGGCAATGAAAAGGTGGCCATTGTACTGTGTTATCACAAGCACCACTAGCCCATGAGGTTAATAAACCCAGAGGTTTCTCCACCCTTGCCCTTGTGGGAATATGCCTTATGATGCAGTTCTTAACTGTATGAAACAGAATGTTCCCGCAGATACCCAAACTTCCCCTTTCTGTTGCTATGATAAGCAAAGTGCCTAACTACTGCAAAAGACTTCAGAAAATGACAGTGCAGCATGACCCGTAGTCTGGGTGAAAGGAGAGGCATGATCTCACTGGTTGAAGTCCTACTTCCTCCAACCTGTCAGAGCTGCATTATTTCCATGGTCAAGTGCTGTGAAGAGTTTTTAAAAGCATAAAGAGGTGCATACACATTTCAAAATCCATCTGTTAAGTACTTGGTAAGACATCACCACGTGAGGTCTACATTAAAACAAAGACTATGAGTGACTGAGGATCCCACTAAAAATTTTTTAAAAATATTTAGCAATTGCGAGCAGATTATAGACTGTAAGACTCTAAAAAGCAAGAAAAATAAAATAAAACCTGAAGCTCCGAACTGCTTTCCCCATTTGGGCTCTGGTAAGGTTCTGTCAGTCCTTAGAGAACAAAGATAAAGTTCAGGCAAATTCAATAGTTCAATGACCTCAAAGGCACAGATTTAAATAAATGGTCACTGCTTTAAATTATAAGGTGCAGTTCTAAGGAGCAGAGTTGGAGAGCTTCGTGACCTTCTTGTTTCTTACCCTGTGGAGGCTGGGTCATATTCAGAAAAGAAGGCGTTAACTAGAGGGCTGCGCGTACGTGCCTGTGCATGCGTGTGCGTGTGTGTGCATGTGTGTGTGTGTGCATGCGTGCACGCATGCGTGCGGGGGGTGCACTGTGCGGGTGGTCTGGCTGTATGAGGCAGGCCAACAGAAAACAGAGTTTTGTTTATTTTGCAATTACCAAAAACAGGAAGGATTTTGTTTGTTTAGTTCTGAGGTTTGGGCTCTAAAATCTTTAACTCGACCACTGAAAAACACACTTCTGCAACTTCATGAACCAAAATGCCTTGCTCAAGTTCCCTAGGGACCCTGGGCTGCTGAGTGGATGCCACCAAAGAAGCCACAGAATCCATCCACACGTAAGTAATTTTTATTTTCACTTTTTCTATGTGTGATCTAGAATATCAGTCTTGTGGGAGAAGTGTTCACACACTCTTGAAATTTGGTATAATGTTAGTTAGCCTTTGGAAGCTGAGAAACTGAGACAATTATGTTCATATTTGATAATTTGTTTTCAAACTAACAAATTATCCATTACATATTCATTGCATGCAAAGTACTATTCTAGATCCTGGATTAGTAAGGAGAAGGATAGTGAGTAGGATGAGATTTGTATTTACATATTATTAGATTATTCATATAACCTAATTGGAAAATGAGGCATATAAATTTTAAAAATCAAATTAAAGCATGAAAACCAATTAGCTGAAAGAGTAGAAAGCACAGTTTGATACAGTATGTGGTTAATAGTCAACACAGTGTCTCGACCAGAAGTTATACCTGCAAGTGCCATAAAAATGATTTAGAGAGATTTAAAGAAAATAATGTCTGGGCTTTACTCCAGACCTGTAGATTTAAATTTCTGGGTACAGTATAGGAGAACAGGTTCAGAGAAGGGAAGAGGGTGGGGTGAGATCTTTCTCCCCTGTAACGCTGATCAAAACCAGGGCCTTCACTATGAGCTATGTCCCCAGCCCTTTTTTATTGTGAGATAAGGTGCTGCTAAGTCATTAGGGCTGGGCTGGAACTTTGGATTCTCCTGCTTCAGCTTCCCAGAGCTCTGGGGTTACAGGCCTGTGCCACAACATCTGGCTAGAATTGTACATTTTATAGGCTAACCGATTTCTATCAGTAAAGGGGGCATGTCAACCAGACAGGCCTTGGGCCATGTAAGGCTCTCAGCAGAAACCCCCATTTCCATCTCCAAGGACCCGGCATACTGAGACTGAGACAGACATGCAGCAGTGCCTCGGTCATGAATGTGGTCCGCAAGCAGAGGCATCTGGCAGAATTTTGCTTCCATTTGTGAATTCTCCATCTGACGACCCTGAACTTCACGCGTGGGGAGATCGGACTTGGTTCGGGACCAGATTCATGGCAGTAACAAAGTTCATGTACTGAGGCCCCACTGCACCAGCCTAGACAGGAGCCCAAGAGTCCATAGTGCAGCTGAAGGATTCTGGGAAGGAGAACTTGCCCTGGGTGTCAGAAGAAAGACTTCTCACCAAAGTGGGAAGAGGAAAGCCTGCTGATGAAGAGGAGCAGCAGGCCCCGACGGAAGCTCTGGGGCGCTGTATACAAGACAGGGTCGGACCACAGCTGGACCAAGGGGAGCATGGGCTCCCCAGCTGGGTTCCACTGTGTTGTTATTATGGGAAAAATGTGAATCCTGAGTGGAGGATTTTGCAGGTCTCAGCCCAACAAACGGTTGCTTTGCTTACTGCAGCTACACTGCAAACGCTGGAGCCTTACTGTTTCCTGGGTTCGTACTTTTTCTTTTTCTTTTTCATGTATTCGGTGCAGGGTCCCGCTGCACAGTCACTACACAGCTCCGACGCATAGCGATCCTCCTGTTTTCAGCCTCGCCAGTGGGGATTACAGGCATGCACCAGTACGCCTGGACTCCATCACCGGATCGGCACACCCTGGTGGCAGGGCCAGCATTGCATGCAGGACCTGGGATTGAACCCTGGTCCCTGTGCTTGCCAAAGCAGGGGCTTGGGTGCATTATTAACTGAATTTTTGCTGTCTTTTTCAAAGGAGTTTCTAGGTTGCTGAATCTTACTGAACTCTTAAATTTAACAAAGAGAAGCAATGTGTATAAAAGATGTCTTTGTAAAGAGAGAAAGCATGAATTTATAAACTGATTAGCAGCGATGCTACCAAGATTTTCTGTGCAGGGCTCACACCACCTCAGCCAGACCCCACTGCTCCCGTTACCTGAGTGAATGATTCCTGGGCAGATCGGGCTGACGCTCCTGCAGAATTTCAAAGATGTTGGGTTGACGCAGAAATGCAACGATCTTGTCATTGTATGCTGAGGCAAATCACAAAAGAGGACTTTAAAAATATCTATGATTAGCTTTGAGCATATAAAACCAAACTTTGAACACCCACTTCTCCAATTAATATTCTTTGTGCTCAAATGAATATGCAGCTACTGCGCTCCCACCACAGACGTGTGTGTTCCGGCTGGCGTCTCACTTGTTCTGTCACTGCTGATCATGATAAGTGTGGTTGCTGAAGTGTTCTTATTGAACTCACATAGGGACCCAGATTTATTAGCAAATGAAAAGTTCACCAACAGAACACTAAATATGAGTCATTTTAAGTGTATTCACATAAACCTCACAGAAATGACACCAGTCAGAAATGTTTTCTTGGTTAAATTCTTTTCTAGTTAAATCTTAAGACAACCAGAGAGATAAGGAGGCAGCCTGATGCCCCCCAAATGCAGCAGCTGATAGTAACAGCTACAGTCAGAAAGTGGGGGACAAACACCCCCAAGCTCAGCGCCATTAAGCCACAAATAGCTTGCTACCAGGACAGGTCCAACACAGTCAGGAGCCTCAGTTCCCAGGACGTTTCCTCTGCGAGGCTGCCTCCTACTCATGGACGCTGAGACAAGTTAGAAACAGTTCATTGCAATCGCTTAAGGGCTTTGTCGATATTTCTTGTCTGTCTGTCTGTCTGTCTGTCTGTCTCCTCTCTCTCTCTCTCTCTCTCTCTCTCTCTCTCTCTCTTGGTACCAGGATCTAACTCAGGACCTTACATGCCTGCCAGGCAGGTGCTTATGCTGTTAAGCTATCTCCCTGACCCCTCTGTTAATACCTCTTTTGTCCAGAAAATGAATTGTTTATTCATTTGCAAACATTTGTGTACTTGTAAATTTGTTACTATGGTTCAGGTTAAATATAGTCTTAGCAATGAGTATTAGGCACATTCACAAAACGCCGACCGGGTGTGTGAATCCTCTACATCAGGGATCCAGGGCTGGCCAACACTTCCATTGTTGTGAATGTGATCTAGACGCAAGCCTCTCCTAAACAGACCAGTGATTACACAAAGGAAGCACAGCGCTGTGCCATTTGCTATCCGCAACTCTGCATTTCCTTATGCTGCCTGCACGTACAGATTCTACCTAAACGGGAGCACAACATTTTTAACAAGCCTGCAAAAACGGTGCCCCCAGTGTAACTCAGTGCGCCTAAAAACACATTTCATTAGTATATATGACCTGGAGAAACTTGCAAAATTGAATTGGGATTTATATTCATGATCTGAAACTAGGTAACTTCTTAAGGAACTGTTTTATAACATTTCAAAATTGTACTGTGGTGTTTAATGTCATATTAGTAATGACAGTAAAATGTGCATAGTCTTTGTCTCTAGATTTGTTTTGGCTTTGGTCAGTCATCAAACTTTTCTTTTTCTTTCCTTTTTTTTTTTTAGACTGGGTCTTGCTATGCAGTTCAGGCTATCATTGAACTCACTTTGTAGCCCAGGCTGGCTGTGACCTTGTGGCGGTCCTCCTGCCTCAGCCTCCCAAGGGCTGGGACTACAGGCGTGTGCCACCACGCTCAACTGTGACACTTCTAGTCCTCCCTAGGCATTACACTACATTTCATGGCAAACTTCTTTTGTAAAGAAAAAAAAAAATTAAGTAACAGCAGACAGCATGTACACCTATTCTAATTTAAGCCAGACAAGAGGTCCGTGGCCTTCCGTCTGTCTTTCCACTTCTTTTGTTTTAGGGACTATCAACCTGAAAACCACGAGTCTACCTCAACATCATTTTTACAGCTGCCTTTCATACCTCTATGCCTGCATCTATTTACATTTAGTTGTTTTTTTTGTTGGCTAAAAGATCCTCAAGAGGGCGCTGTCTTTGCTTGGCTAATTTGTGAAGCCACTACATTCAAACACCACTTCAATTCAGCCTGACACTTTAAATATGTCCTTAGTCTATGTGTAGTCAAATGCTTATTTTAAATGGTTGTGCAGTGCATTGCATTAGTAAATTGTCTTTCCTTCACTTCGACAATTTAATACTTCTGCACAGAAAGGGTAGGTCAATATTTGAAAACCCCATCCCATGGAATTTTCTGAGACTGAAGCCCTCAGAGATGTGAGCAGCTATTCTGTTATAAGTTTCCTAGGGGTAATGGAATAGTCCCTCAATACAGGGCACAATAAATCGACAACAAGGAGCTGTTCGGATGCTCTGCGTGGGGAGCGACAGGAGCCTCAGCGGACGCAGGAGGGTCACGTACCCACTGGAACCATGTCCTGGTACTGTGGCCGGCTGACTGTGTTGAACGTACTGGATGGCCGGGGGAGGACGGGTGGCCCTGCATGCCGGGAGTCCTCTCCCACCTGCGGAAGGAGGCAGACATGCTTTATGGCTGTACCCAGACCTTCAGAGCTGCCCCCCCCCCGCCCACACCCTAAATGCAGCTGCTCGAAAGGCTTAGTGAGCAGCCTGGCGGGCACCAACCAGTCAGAACCGGTGCCAGCAGTGGCCCTGAATGCCCAGCTCCTGGGATGGGAGGGGAGCAGGCAGGGGCATGGTCTCCCTGAGCGGCGGGGGCAGTGGGGACAGGTGCCACGGCGTGATCCCATTCAGGTGTCCTGTGTAGTTGCTGAGGCTCTGACAGCTTGGGAGCAGACTTGCTGATCAGGATTATCTTCTGCACTGATGGAACCCAACCTGCAACCCCCACAATTGTAGGCAGAAGGCGGCGGAAGCACGCTGTGGGCCGGCACCAGAAGGTTCCCTCTCATGGCCCAGGCAGACAGGGCACTCCCGTTGCCAGTCATGGAGGCTGCAGGCAGCACCCTCTGAGTGGGTGCTGTCACCTAGAGGTGAGCTGGGTGCCCTTCCCAGCTCCTGCGCCCCAGCTCTCTCACGCCAGGGAGCTCCCAGTGGCAGGAGTGGAGGTGCTATGTAGGGGTGCCCTCACCTGAATTACTACCGTGCCTGCTACAGGCCTAGAAACTAACGCACAAGCAGAGAGCTGACAACGCCATCATGCGGCCACCTGGAGGCTCTACTGCTACGTTTGGCTGTCTTTCAGCTCTTCCTTCTGTCGTCTAGGTGTCGCAGACAGCAGTAGGACCAAAGTGCAAAAAGAGGAAGAAGACAAGAAGCAAACTGCCATACCGGATTCTAACTGGGTACTTTTAATAGGAAACTTCTCTTTCTGCCGCTGAAAACCTCCATGATCCTTTTCCCGTACTAAATCTGCCGGCTGCTCGCTGAGGCCTTTCTAAAGGGCCTCGCGCCACCCGCAGCTTCCTCACAACCCACTGATTGCTTATCCTTCCAGAATGTTCTCGCACATTCTTCCAAATGTCCCTCAAATGGCCTTTAACTGAAGCTAAAGACAACCTTTACTGAGCTCCGGTAACGCCTGACACACATTTCTACAGTGGTGGTCTTTATGGACACTGTGCATATTATTTGGCATTTATACCTGAATGCACCTGGAAAGAAATACGTGGGGAAAAACACACAGTTGCCTACAAAGGCCATTGGAAGCAGTTTTCTCAGCAATGAAAAAAGAAACAGCTTAGCATCTTTCACTCATAGTTTGACTCAGCTAAGCTGTGATTTATAGTTGCTCTCCCTCTTAAGAGAAATAAGTCAATGATTTTTATTCCTCAGCTGGCAGCCCCCGTATTTCCACCCTGTGTAGGTATTGGTATTACTCTGTCTGGGGAAAGAGGTTGGGGAGGGGGCCCTGTGATAGAGTAGCACAATATCCAAACACAGGATGGTGGCAGGGAGGACCCACAGCTGGCTCTATGAGGTGCTGGCTTAGAGGAGTAGCCTCACCCACTCTGCGGAGGCCCAGCCATTCAGCACAGGTAGTCTATTGGTCAAAGGCTTTAGCATCCCAACACACCCGTGTTGCCTAATTTCTCCTCTTGCCGTCCTGCCTTGCGTTCTCAGGCCCTGGAACAGCCCGGGGTCTTGGAGATCTCATTTCTTGAACACAGAGTAGGAGCCAGCGAGCAGTCCCTTGGGGAGCTATGGAACTGCTTCAGGTGCTCACGCGTCCACGGCCGCCAGCCCAACACTGCCTGCAGCCCTGACAGCACTGGGCCTGAGCACAGAGTCCTGGAGGGAAACCTTGGTTCCAATGTGAGCACACACTTCAAGTCTCACTCCTGCAAGAGGCTGCCGCTGGGCTGAGCAGTTCAGTCCCTGGGGAGAGGGCTGGAAGGGAAAAGGCAGGCAGTGGTTCATCCCAGACATGCAGGCTGGGAAGGCAGGGCCGCTAAGAGGAGCAGAGTGACCTTGGAGGTCAGGGGCTGAAGGGCGCCGGCCGTGTGGAGGGGTCACACGGAGTCCCGCTCACGCTACGCATGTACGTAAGTCCAAAGGTGACAGGTTCTTGCCTGTTCTTATATGCTCCTGCTGTCCTGCAGTTCACCACTGACAGCTTGTATGACAGCAAGGTGAAGATTTATTGGCTACTCATAAACTGACTATTTTGGCGCACGCCTCACCCTGCAATAGATTAATGCATCATTTTTATACGACCTTCTTTTGTGTATGTTCTACGTCTCCACAAAGCCAGTGAGTACACGATGCACTGGGGCAAGCGTGTAAACCATGAGGGGAATTTCCACGGCTAGAGTTTTGATGAATTGAATCCAGCTATTTCTCACATTCATTTTTTTTTTTTTTTCCTTTAGGAAAGACTACAAAAATAATTGACCTACCATGTAACACTGAAAGTAGGATAGGCAGAAAGGTATGCAGGCAAAGAATCTTCATTCTGATTGTCTTCGAGAATTTTTAACCAAGTAGTGATACCTTCAAAGCATAAACCCATGCTAAGGAGAAGAGAACTGAAGCCCACCTTTTATTCACTCAGTCTAGGGAAGGAGGGAAATTTTTGGATCAGAACTCTGGACCGCCCTCGTGTGGCCTCTGAGGGCCACTGCGCGCTGGGCTGCCCATCCCTCCTGCAGCCCCTTTCTGGAACCCAGGTTCACAGGTCTGGGTCTAGCTTTACAGAGCACTACGGAAGGCTCCACAGCCCACGCCACGGACAAATATTTTCACAGAGGCCAGCAAATGTCAAGAAATTCTTCCCTATGCTGAAGGAAATCTTTGCCCACTAAAACTTACACCCATGTCTTCTTTTATTTTTTAGTAGGACCCGTTTGAGTTACTACTGGCTACACTCTTTGTGGGTGGCTGGTACTCAAACTTGACACACCCTCATTCTGTTATAACTCCTTCCCCTGGCTCCACTCCTGCCTCCGCCTCTTAGCTAATGTTTCATTTTCAAAAGATCGACCTCCCTGTTTCTTATTAGCTATCCTTCATTTAAAAAATTTACGTTTTGTGGTATGAGAGAAGCTATGGAATATGCAAGCCTGGGTGTCCTTAGCACTTAATTAATTAATTGTTAATTTCACTTAACATTATATCTGAAGGTGTGTCCATTCTCCTACCAATGACTTGAGTTTGCCCTTCTTTATAGCAGAGTAGTACTCCATCCTGGGTGTTCACTATCTTTTTCTAGTGCACCAACGGCTCCTCCACCTCTTCTCTGAATTACAAATTTTTACTGTTTCTTCATGCGTTCTGCCTTTTACATGTTTAACCAAGGCTGTGTTTCTAGAAAGCCCTGTCAATACACCACAGCTTTCCAGCCTCTGGGTGTTAGGTGTCCTTTAAATCAAACTGGAAGCCCATGGTTACCCCAGCACAACAAGAGGCCACCCTGTCTGTCCCCCGGGTGCCCGAGGCCCAGCCCACTCACCTCGCCCGCACTGTGGCTGCGCTGCCTGGTCAGGTGCTGCCTGTGGGCCAGGGCGCTGGTCGGTCTGCTGCTCTGCAGCGGGAGCCGAGGGTCGATGAACGTGGTGGTCCTGGAGTTGTGGTCCACAAAGAATGCCTGGGAGGGTGCAGGGCAGAGTCCCCATGAGCACTGTGCTGTCCCCAGTGGGCCAGGCTGAGCCAGGCTACCCAGCCCCAGTGGGGACCGCAGCTGATGTCGTACCCAGGCTGCGGGGTCCTCACAGACCAAGAAAATGGTGGAACAGAGCTGTCAGGCTGAGTCTGGGCTTGGAGGGAAAAGTGGGCGTCACAGCCCCACAGCCTGCTTCTGGAGGCTGTGAGGATGTCGCTGGCTGCTCCCAGGCTCCCAGCTGCCTCGGTCCCCAGTGCCTGATGCTCAGCGACACCCACAGATTGCTTTCCTGAGCAGTCAGCCATCAAACCCTGTACTTGTCCCCTCCTGGCCCAAACTCCTCTCTGGCACATCACGGCTTTGTCTTCTATGTCACAATTAGTACCCAGAGGTGGTCCGCATCTCAGCCACCTTTATTCATGGAGCCCTGGCCCTACTATGCGGCTGGTTCTTCTCCACATCCATTACAGTGCCAGCCCAGGTCAAAGGCCAATGGCTACACACAGCTCTGCAAGACCCTCAGATCCCTCCCTGCCTGCTATCCTGCAGACCAGGCACCGACAACACTCAGAATCTGCACGTTCCAGGGGTGGCCAGGCCAAGTGGCTCCCTTTGTAGGAGCCACAGATCCCACATAAGACCCTGTTACAAATCATGCAATTTGGCCTCCTCCTCCACACCGTGGCTGGAGGGCAGGGATGATAACATCATGGTGACGGCCTGAAATCTCAGATGAGCATACACCGCTCACCTCCAGGACACAGGAAGGGTGCGCCGGAACACAGTGGAGACTGGCACTTTCATGTGCTTATCTACAAACCCCGCACAAGTACTTTGCATCATTATTGTTGGGCCAAACGTTGGAGATTTCCCAAGCAAAATTAGCTCCAGGTCATGGTAAAATCCATTACTTCAGGTACAACTAGAAACTCTAAGTTTTCCATGGTCAAGTGCAGTCCATGGAGCCATTAAAGATGACAAGGAGGATTGGGACAGCCAGGGCACTCAGCATTTACAAACCAAGTGACTGGCACACGACATGGGACAGACACCCTGAGCCCAAGATTGGGCTCAGTTAAGATACACCACCTGAAGGTCAGAATGAATACAGAGAGACTGTAGGGGCTGGAGGGATAGCTCAGTGGTCTAAGCACCTGCCCGGCAAGCACAAGGACCTGGGTTCCATGCCTGGTACCCCGTGCCATGCCAGCCCCGTGCCAAGCCAGCCACTGAAACCAGACATGGTGGTGCATGCCTGTAATCCCAGCACTGGGGAGGCTGAGACAGGAGGATGACTATAAGTCATCTGTGTAGTGAGACCCTGTACCAAATAAATAAGTAAGAGAGACTAAATTTATGCCAATAGGAAGCAATCACCTTGCCATTATGGAACAAAACCTTTCTACATAATCAGGAAATGGGGCAAGGAGAACATGTAGGTAGCTGTGAGATAATTTTAAAGAACTGTGTTTATGTGAAGCCCTGGAAAACCAAGCAAGGAAAAGCAGGGACACAAGAAGCTTTGGCAGCTCTTCCTCATAATATCCAACTTCCAGGGATGACGACAGATACAGTGGAGATTCCATGTGAGGTATTGTCACCAGCCATCTAACCTGGGAGATGGCTGTGTGCCTCTAATCTAGCAGGTCAAACACTCTTCTTCTTACCTCTTGTAAAAAGTGCACCATGGGCCTGACACTGGCCTGCACGGGGGCCCCAGATTTCCCCCGTCCTTCTGCAATTCTTGCCCTTCTTCTTTATTTTTGACACTATACAAGAGATCATACTTTCCCGTGTTGCCTTTGCTGTCTTCTGTCTCCATGAGCCGTTTCTCTTCTGCATTGCCCTTTACCCAGCCTCCCTGCCTTGGAGCCAACAGATTATGAACTGAAAGCTCTACAAACTGTGAGCTAAATAAACTTTTCCTCCTTAAAAGTAATAATAATAAACTAGGAATTAAACTGTTTTCACAAATAGACCTGGTCAGGGCTGGTGAGACAGCTCAGTGGCCTAAAGTGCTTTCTTTGGCAAACTTAGGCAAGTGCAGGGACCATGGTTTGATCCCCGGCACCACATGCTGCACCAGGCCCACCCCCAGGGCAGGGGGTGGTCACAAAAAAAAAATTAAAAAAGAAAAAGAAAGAAAAAAAACAAGCAGACTTGGTCAACACCTGGTTTTACATAATAGGCATCATAACTGAATCACCATTTTCTTTATGGAGACGAACATTAACAAACTTTGATTGCTAACAGTGACATAAGCTGTATTGTTTAAAAGGAAAATGCTAAAAGTGCTACAATAGATGGCTGGTTTACGCTGTGTAATCTCCTCAGAATGTTTAAAGGGTTGGGTGGCCATTAGAGGGACCATGACACACGTGTAATTATAAGGACTAAATGGGTGTCTACATCTAGGTCAATGGTGATTTGCATGGAGTGTCCTGGCCTAATTGGATGTTAATAGGCTTGTCTGAAATCCATGCTCTGTGACTGTCTTTGGAAAAAGGACCTTTCTTACCACCCCGGGATCCCCAGTAGCTCTTAGGGCTGTACCTACAAAAGCAGAGCTCAGTAACAAGACAGCAAGCTGAGCGCAATTTCACACACAGCTTCCTGGGCAACACAAACGGTGAGCAGCATAAATAATAACAAGAGTATTGCACACCAGAATCACATGTGGGCTGGGTGAAACCTGGGGCCAAAGCTTGCCTATAAGGGTTGTATCAGGTTCAAGGCACACAAGAAAAGGGAGAGACAGGAAGGAGAAGGGGCAAGGGGTGTCACTCCTTGGCCTTGGAGTTAGAAACTGGGTTCTGAGCTGAGCCTTGTAGGTTTCAATTTTATCTTTCACTCTAACTGGGAACTCTTACCCAGATGTCTGAATGAGATATAAAAGCCATCCTTTTACACAAGCACAAAAATGGCCAACCTTTGGGAAAGTAAGTTAGACGAGGTGTGTGTGTGTGTGTGTGTGTGTGTGTGTGTGTGTGTGTGTGAAGCAAGAAGCTAAAGACCACAGACCTGAAAGGTGGGAGGCTTTAAAGACACCCTCTGTGGACATATTCTAACCTACTGAGCTGAAACTAGAGATGTGGCGAGCGGAGCCCCCTTCCATGCTTAGGATCCAGAAGGAGCTGGGCATGGCTGTGAACTCCAGCTCTGCCATTGATTGGGGATGTCAAGCTACTTACACTGTTTCTTTTTCGGTGAAGGAGGCATAATCACACCTATAGTCCGGCAAGCGCTCACATAAAATTGTAGACACAGAGATGCACAGCACAGCTGTCCAAACCGTCCTGCTTGCTTACGTAGATGAACCTCTTGCAACCCTGCCTCTCCTGGCCTTCTCCTCAACTCAGTAATTCCTTTTGAATAAGTTTTCTGTTCTCATTCTAATTTGTGCTCTCTTTAGCACAGCACATGAGGTGCCACCGATGTGCGCTATGATCACGCGCAAACGAGTTCTGTTTCTAAGACATTTCCCGAAGGGTTGCAGTGTTTCTTACTGTCCCCCACACAAAGGGCTCAACACCATGGGGTGTCCGTGAAATCTGTGCCTCCCAGGCTCTTGCAACCAAGCCTAAGGTAAATCCTGGCTGAGCCGATGACAAAGGTAGCATTTCTGGGAAGCCCCCTCCCGAAGAGTATTACTCAGCTATAAAGAATGATAAGTTTGAAGCCTTCATATATAGATAGATGTATATTGAACATATACTCACTAGTGAAATAAACCAGACCTACATGTGTAAATATTGTATAGTCTCCCTAATATAAGAACTTTAAAGAAGAAAATAAGAACTTAAGGGCATAACACAGCTGAATGTGTTACGGATTAAACAACAAAGTGACTGGAAGCAGATAAAAGAGAAAACTTATCAGGAGCAAAACCATGCACTTATGTACACAGGATGAATCAGATATTGGTCTTAAGAACCTTCAAAAGGTTCGTCATATTGATCATAGCACCATGTAACACTAAAACTATGCTTGGAATGCATGTCACTCTTGTCTTTTTGATGTGTACTGCTCCCAGTGTAAACTCAGTTACTGTTATTCTCACTCTCAAGAGTATTAGTTAAAAGTAAGAGCCTGGGCCAAATGCCATAGACTTGATAGGCTACAGTTTTGCATTTCTTGAATTTCCAAATATCTGTGTAAAAATTGTGGAACTGCTTGTATCACATTGTATGGAGTGTTATTAGAATATCAATGATGGTCAGAAAATATCAATTCCAAGCTAAGTCAAAGATGTTTGATATTCAGAAAGCCAGTGATGATAAGCTCAATTACCTATGTTATAGAGTAATAGTATGACAAAGGCTTTTCTGCTGGAGGGTTGAGAATGTAAGTTAACAGACCAAAAATTGGAGAAAAGGAAGGGCTATGAGGAGAGCCAATATTTTGGCCCTAGCCCTCCAAGGTCAGTAAGGACCCAGGATATAAGAGAACCTGTACTGTAATATCCTATAACTCAGAGGTGTCCCAAATTTCCTGGCGAAGGAGATTATGGGACCTCAGAGGAAAGGGATGAATGAACTATAGTGCATCTAAGGAGAGTCACCCAGAGAAAAACATTCTCTCAGGCTTTCACAGAAAGCAAACTGGCCAAGCAATGGCCGTGACTCATCCCAAAGGCTGACCCTAACAACAGTTCTACAAAGTACTGTATATGGTCCCAAAGTTAATCCTGAGGGGATCTGACCTTGGAAGATACAAAAATGAATGTTATACAGGTCTTGCTTTGACTTGCCCTTGATCACCCAGCAAAAAAAAGAGCTTAATTACAATGCATGAAACGCAGAGCTAGATTGATGAGATGAACTGTAGGAGGCTTGGATCAATAGCCTCCAACATTGCAAGCTTCACTGGTGGCCCACTGCAATTGTACAACATTGGACTGTGTATGCATCTGCTTCCTCTTAGTTCAAAGAGAAGAATTTTCTTTTCTTTCTTTTTTTTCTTAGCAACATCAATAGGAAGGAGGGTCATGCCCACACACTGTGCTCTGTAGAGCTATTGTGAGGACAATATGCAATGTGTCAAGGGTTAAAAAAAGAAAGGGGAAGGAAAAAAAAAGTAATGTTTATTGAAAGTGTTAATGTTTAATTGTTTGATCAATCTTATATACGTATATCTATTAATGTAAACTGATCTGATGAAAATATATAATATAACCATTGTCAAATTTAAATAAAAAATATTTTTAAAAAAAGAACTCATCGGGCTTTCCTTCTGCCCTTCATTCATCCTGCTCCCTGAACCGAGCACGCGGCAGCGGGACCCCAGCAGCCACTCTGTGAACAGGCAGACGGCCAAGGAAAACTGCTGGAAGGAGCCAGCCAGGGAGCTCTTCTTTCCCAGGGGGCACCCAGGAGCCCCATCACCTGTCTCTGAACTCCTTCATGTGACCAGCACAGTCCTGGAGCTGAAACGAGATTCGCACACAGCCCAGGCAAGCCGAGTCCTGCACACCAGCAGAAGCAGCGTGGCCCCGCCCCCAGCGCTGGGCACAGCAGCACTCAAGAGGCGTCATTAGCTGGTGAGTAATGATCATTTACGTCATCCCCCGTGAGGACTTGTGGGAAAGAGTTCCCCGCTGCAGTGCAAGACAGAGTTGGCCACTTACAAAGCCAGCATCTGAACGCAGCGCTCTAATTGCATGGCCAGGGAAGCCGCACCTCCTCCCCCATCGCTTTCCTGTGCCATTCTGCCCTCTGCTGCCACCTTTTCCTTCTCCGTGTGTCCCTTCCACACCCATTGCTTTGGTGATGATGGCCTCTATTTCTGCACTGCCAGGGCCGCCGGGGGGCCTGGCCCTGGGCACCTGCTAACGCTGGAGCCTGGCCCGGGCACAACAGACCTGTCTGGATGGGAAGGCAGGCGGCTCACGCATGTGCGCATGCTACCACAGTCTAAACTGCCAGGCAGGAAAGGTCCCGGTGGAGCCCTGGTACACACCGCACAACCAGGGCTCTAGTGGAAGCCCTCACCGGAAGCGCCAGGAACAGCTCCGGGGCACGCATGACCTTGGGAGGCTGGATGACCTTGGACGGGGTGGTTTTAATGCTCCGCTTTATCTTTGTCAGAGGATAACTCAGGTCACTGTAGAGTTGTGAAAAATACGTTCTACCCGCTCCAAGAGCGGGAAGGCACGGAGATTCCACTGTGCAGATTCAAGGCACGCACGGCAAGGGGCCAGAAAGCGGCTCAGCTTCCCACTGGAAGGACTCTTGGTGCAAGCCTCTTTCTCATTTTTAATTTGGGTCACTTTGCTGTCACAATTTTTCAATAAGCTGCAACTAGTTATGAAACCACCTGGCACGTGCTCGCTGTCCCCACAGATGGGATTGTGAGTGCTGATGACAGGAAGGAAGCCATTATCTGAAGAAGCAAGTCCTCTCCCTGCTGGGCCCCGCGAGGCGCATCTTCCACGCACCGTGAGCTGCACCTGGGAAATTCCCCGGCGCTCCTCCTGCGGGGCCAGCTCCCGTGACCACTCCAGGGCCGCGAGGAATGCGAGGCCACACTCTGGAATCTCATTTTGAAAACATCTAGCCTTTCACAGCTGCGGGGCAGAGTAAGGAAATCTGCGCTGCAGGAGCCAAGTGGAATTTCACCGAATCCAAACTAAACACACTTTTTTCCTTCCACGACTCTTTTTTCTTCCTTCCTTTCTTTCTTTCTTTCTTTCATTTAAAAAAAAAAAAAAAAAAAAAAAAAACTTCTATTATTTTAAGAAAAGAAAATGCCATTGTGTTTATGAAGAAATACCAATCCCAGGCTCAACAAATCTAGGTTAGAGAAGTCTGAAATTGTTTCCACTTAATATTGTGCCAAACCAGGAATGCAGACCATGAAGCCTTAAAAACAACGCACAACAAAGGGCGGGAAGAGGGCACCTCTGGGTGGGAACTGGAAATGGCTTTATCCAAATCGGCACACGTCCCCATCATTTTTTCTTTTTCCAGTACCAGAGTTCAAACTCATGACCCTGCACTTGCCAGTCAGGCACTGGTGCCACGGAGCTATCTCCCTGGCCAAATCGGCACAGCTGGGGCAGAATGGTGAAATTCCACAACAGTCTGTGTGTACCCACATTTAAATCCAACACGACCCTTGAAGACAGGTGCTGGACAAGACAAAGGCTCTCTGCACTCAGGCCATTCCTTCTACACCCCAGGAGTGCGGCATTTGGCCCCAGAAAGAACCTTTTTGCTTGCCAGGTGCCTCATATACTGATTTATTTGTGGGTTATTTTTTTGTTTTTTTTTTTGTTTTGTTTTGTTTTGTTTTGTTTTGTTTTGTTTCTTTTTTTGAGACAGAGTCTCACTATGCAGTTCAGACTGGCCTTGTGCTCACTTTTGTAGCCCAGGCTGGTCTCGAACTCACACCGATCCTCCTGCCTCAGCCTCCCAAGTGCTGGGATTACAGGCATGCGCCACCATGCCCAGCTTGTGGGTTATTTTTTTGATCTCATATCTTTTTCCCCTTCCAAAGAAAAGGCAAGAGAGCCTCAAAAGGAGGGTGCTCCCCACGTATTTAGGGCTCACTTCCCTCTCTCCCTGGATTCCTGCAGAACTTAGCAGAACTTAAGTTAGGCTGCCCCCACCGAAAGGTATTCCTCACCTCAAAACAAAACCGCGAACTAGCAGAGCAGCGAACACTGTCATATACGCAGGATCCCTATCTTTCAAGGCCTAGTGCTTGTGCTGTTAACGGGGTATGAGGACTTCGCAGAGGCCTCCACATTGTCCACTGCATGTTGGTCACTGAGCTAAGTACAAGCTGGCACGGAAGACAATAGCTGATGGCTTTGTGTGGGACTGGAGCCAGAGCCAGGGGCACCACAGGGGTCTCTGGTTTGGCCACCAGGAGTTCAGAGTCAGAAATCACAAAGGTGTGGAGACAGACAGCAGTTTACCTGAGATGTGGCACAGTATATGATTCCTGTGGAGGAAAAAGCCCCAAGAAATATGGGAAATACATTTCACTTTAAATGAAAACACTGACACCGCTGTGCTTTATTGCTTCAGCGGTGTCTTAGTTACTTTTTGCTCGTTGCTGGGACAAATACCCAACACTCAAACTGAAGGAAGGAAAGGTTTATTTAGCTCACAGTTCATTGAGGTTTCAGTCCATATTCGGCTGGCCCAAGGCTGAGTAGAGCAGGGCAGAGAGCATCCAGCTCATGGCGGCAGAACAGCAGCAAAATGGTGGCAGAGGCAGCCAGTCAATCAGGGCAGCAGAGCAGCAGCAACAGCTCCAGTCTGTCTCTCTGTCTCTCTTTATATTACATGCAGGCTCTGCGCCTTAGCCCCCGCCTTAGGCTACACCCATAATCCCAGAAGTACTTCCACCCATAATCCCACCAGTACTAAAATTTATAATCCCACGGATCATGGATCAAGTCTCAAACTCTAGAAGTCCCGGCCCAATGACTACATGAGGCTTTGCGGGGACAACTAGACATAAACTATAACAAGCGGGGGGGGGGGGGGGGGGGGGGGGGGGGGGGGGGCTAGGCCAGGGACGGTGAGCCTGTCAGGGACAGGGCCCAGACCGCAACCCCAAACCCACTCCTCCATCACAAAGTGCCCATGCTGGAATTCAACCTGAATACTGAGGTGTTAGTTCAGAAAAGAACAACTCTGCCTCAATGTTTTTTTTGTCTGAAAAGAAAAGAGCAATCGGTTCACTGCCACCAACCCTAGCCTTGTGTTTTCTGAGTGAGTGGCGGTTGCTCTCATTCTTACTGCCACTGCTAGGCCTCTGCTTGTAACCCCACCACTTCCCTGTGACCAGAAGCTGGTCGTGCAACCGGCTGCCAGTCAGAGCTCCAGAAGCTGCACAGACAGGCACATCCTCACGTGCAGGCCAAGGGCGCGGAGAGGCCGCGGAGGGCCAAGGAGCCCGACCTGGTCAGCACATGCTTTTTTTTTCCCACTCCATCAAATTAAGCATGACAATCTCTCTCTCTCTCTCTCTCTCTCTCTCTCTCTCTCTCTCTCACTCACACACACACACACACACACACACACACACACAAAATTATAAAGTTAAATAACATTTGGTTTCCTTCTTAGAGCACCTTTCTATTTTCTACCCAAGTTATTCCCCTGAGCACATAGCAATTGCTCATTAAACTGAGCCAAGAGCCACAAGCATTTTAAATAAGGATATGCAGAGGTTTCGAGTTTTTATAACAAGAACCATGCAGAGATCTCCATTCACACGGGCCCCACTCTTTGGCTTGTATGCCTCACTTCCGAATGAGGTAAGCCAAATGCCTCACTTAAAATTCTTCCAGCTCTTGGCTAAGTTTAAGGAGCAATTGCTGTGTGTGCGTGGGATGACGTGTATAGAAAGTAAAACTGTGCACTGAGGACACCCACTGCTATTTAACTTTATAAGTGTGTGTGTGTGTGTGTGTGTGTGTCTGTGTGTGTGTGTGTGTGTGTGTGTGTGTGTGTGTGTGTCTTGCACCTCAGGGGACAATCCTAGGCCTTGGATTCAACAGATGTTTCCAGAGACTGACCGCATAGTCACCTAAAGCAACCTTCTATACAGCTTAGCTTGGTTTCATTACCAGTCTCAGCACTATAAAATTGAAATAATAAAGTAACAGAACAAAATAGTACTACTAGAAATATTACATATTGCCTCTCTGCGTGTAAAGACAGATGAAAAGCACTATTGCTACAGACTAAATATCGGTGTCCTCTGCCCCCACCCAATTCCTACTCTGAAGCCACCAGAACAGACACAAATAAATGTCTGCTGCTGTAAGACATGCTCGCTGTGTTTTGTTCAAGCAATAAACGCAGGCCACAACAGCTGCAGGCCACAACAGCTGCAGGCCACAACAGCTGCAGGCCACAACAGCTGCATGCTGGCATTAAGTCTGTCTAGACCTTGAGACCAGGGAAGCCGAGGTCTAAAGGTCCAGCAGCTAAAAAGTGGCTCTTGGCTTTCTAATAAAACTTGTTGGTTTTTAAGCACAGCTCTATCGGCATTTAATTCAAATGCCACACACTTCACTCTCTGAAGTATATATTTTATTTATTTATTTATTTATTTATTTATTTATTTATTTGCAGAACCGGGGATCAAACTCAGGACTTTGCACATGCTAGGCAGGCACTTGTGCCCCTGAGCTATCTCCCTGGACCCACTGGAAGTATATATTCTACATTTTTAGTACAGACAGAGGGCTGAGAAGAAGCTGCCACTATCCAATGTACAGACATTTTGTTGTGCACCCTCCACCCCATCCTGAAATTGAATCTCTCGCCCCTGGCTCCCTCTGCCATGCATTTATTCAATAGCATTCAATAGCATTTATTCAACCATCCAACATTAGGCAAGCAGGACTCTCCTTTTTCTCCCTCGCTTCCTGTTCTAACAGTCCCTGTACATTGAAGGATACAGTACATGGTACCCGGCTCACTTTCCCTGGCAAATGCTCTCAAAGTTCATCTGTCAGTCACTTCATTATATTACCACATCAAGTAACATAGCTCTACCACATTCTGTTACCCCATGGATACGCATTGGAGTTATTTCTTTTTCTTTTCTGGAATTGGGGACTGAACTCAGGTCCTTGTGTTTGCTAGGCAAGCACTATTCTACTGAGCTCTCTTCCCAGCCCTTACATTGGAGTTATTTCTAATAGTTGGCTAGTCTGAACAAGGCCGCGCTGAACATTCATCTCTAAGTTTTATGTGGAGGTATATTTATTTCTCTAGGATATATACCTAGGATATATACCTAGGGGTGATGTCAGGAAGTGGCCATCTTTTTCTGAGGGACTCTCAGGCTCCTTCCGAAGTGACCACACCACTTTACACTTCCACCAACAACGTTCGAGGGCTCGGATTTCTCTGCATGCCTGCCAGCACTTGCTACTTCCCCGCTGGGTATAAAGTGCCATCTCACTGTGGCTTTCATCTGCGCCACCCCAATGCCTAATGATGTCCAATAGCAAACAATAGTCTTTTCAACAAATGGTGCTGGGACAATGGGATGTCTAGTTGCTCTCTGTGGCTAAGACACATTGAGAGGAGGAAAGGAGAGGTGCACCTTAGCTCAAGTTTGCAGAGTTTCCAGCGCATAGCTGGCTGGCTCCATGGCAGGGCAGCATGGCAGAGGGAGCCAGACTGTGGCAGGGCGGACGGCAAGCAGGGTCATGGAGCCTCCCTTGCACTTTTGCTCCATCCGAACAGTAAGTCTACTGATGGCGCCACTCACACCCGGGTGGGCTTTCCCACCACCCACACTCAGAACTATGAATGTTAAATCAATCAATGGACTGCCATAGCCATCGCACACCCTTGCCCCAAACCCACACGCCCTAGAGCCGCCACCTCTAAAGACCCCCGCCCATGAGGGTGTGAGGCTTTGGCGGATACCAAGACAGAAGACAGACTGTTGGACCCCGATTTCACATCGTGAAATGCATGAACTCAAGACTGGGGCTCTAGCTCTGCAGCACAGCACCCGTCTGGCAAGTGCAAGGTTGTGAGTTCAACTCCCCATACCAAAACACACAAATGACAAAGAAACTATGAGCTTCAAATGAACCACGCACCAGATGGAGACAGAGCTAAGTCTGCAAAGCTCGTGAGGAAAGTAGAGAGCAGATACTGCCTTGGGTTACGTGCTATTTCCTCAGCTCTAACAGCAGAAGCAACAAGAGAAGACAGAGATAAACTAGACTTTCTAAAAATGGAAAGCCTTTGGCTAAACCAATGCATCAAGATAGTGGAACAGCAGCTCAGAAAACATGCACTGATAAGGGATGAGGAACCCGGATGTATAAAGGACCGAGCCTTCGCAATCCAATCCACAATGACAAACAATCCAACTAAAAATTGACAGGGTATTTCAGTGCATTTTTCTCTAGATGAAACGTGCGAACAGCCCATTAAACGTAGAAAGAGGATCAACTCGCCCATTCATACCCACAAGGCAAGCCTGACCCCAGGAACTGATGTTTCTGAGCTCAGGCAGACCTGGGCCTGCAAGCTCTAGGCCGGCCTTGCACAGGAAAGCTCTGAATGCCTGCAGAGCTAGATTTGTAGCTAAAGGTCTGCTCCTACTAACTAACACAGCCTCTTGGAAGCTTGGTTTCTTCTATAGTAAGGTGTATTTCACAGAACTAAATGAGCTAATGGGACATGTCTAGCTGTCACTGTATATCAGCCATCGGGGTATTTGGAAACTTCACCCTTGTTTCTCTCTTTCCCTGCCCCACTCTTTTGTTTTTCTAGTGATGGGGATTTAATTAAGGGCCTTGTGCATGCTATGTACGGCCTCACCATGGACCCCGCATCACCCCTTCTATTTGTCTCTCTCTCTCTCCCCTTCTCTCCCTCCTTCCCTCCCTCCCTCCCTCCCTCCTTCTCTCTCCGCTGCTCCCTCTCTCTATCTCTGATTCTGTCTGTCCCTGTCTGTTTCTGCCTCTCTGTCTCTCTGTCTCTGTCTCTCTGTCAGTCAGTCTCTGTCTTTCTTCTCTCTGTCTCTGTCTGTTTGTCAGTCTCTGTCTCTGTCGCTCTGTCTCTGTCTCTCTGTCTCTGTCAGTCTCTGTCTCTCTGTCTCTGTCAGTCTGTCTGTTTCTCTGTCTCTCTGTCTGTCAGTCTCTGTCTCTCTGCCTGTTTCTCTGTCTCTGTCAATCTCTGTCTCTCTGTCTCTGTCTCTCTGTCTGTCTCTATCTCTCTGTCTCTCCGTCTCCATCTCCGTCTCCCTCTCCCTCTCCCTCTCTGGACACAGTCTCACTACATTGCTCAGAATAACCTCAAACTCACACTCCTCTCTCTCAGTCTGAGCAGCTGCGCATCTTGGTCTACCCCCCCACACCTGGAGTGAACTTGCTCCTTTGCAATGATGCTGTGTGTGCCTGGCATGGGGCCTCTGGCACCTGCACACCAAGACACCGACGTGATCCTGAGCATGTGTCCTCTGGGAGAGCATCCGTGATCTGATCACGACCTGCGTGTGACTCAGCTTCCAAGGACAGCCGTAACCCTAGCACATGGCCTGAGACTCCTCTTCCTTGAGATACTAAAGTGTCTTGTTTCCAAAAACAATTCCTTCTACGAGAGCACAGCAGTTGAGTCACACTTCTAAGAATTTGAATCCTGGGTTCCTTACTCCTTTGTAATACATAGTTTATTGTCTCTAAAATACTGTAAAATATAGATCCTAATATTCCTCCTCATACACTGCCATGAAGTAAAACCAGAGCAACCTGTGGGAAGCGCCCAGCGTGGTGCCGGGCATGCAGTGTGAGGTCTGTAAGCAGGGGTGGCATCACTTCACCTAGTGAGACAGCACTGTTTCTCCCTTTCCAATTCATGGTTCATATTTTCAGCAAGTGTCTTATACCCCCTTTCCTCTCTGCCCTTCCTCCCTGCCCTCTCTTTATGTGACCCAGACAGATTTCCTACCCTCTGACTCCCAAACACAGAGCACCAGACACTTAATCCCAAACTGGCTGAAATCTGTGGCCTGATGCGATGACAACAAAAGCCTTTTTGAAGTCTGAAGATGCCAAAGCTCAGGACAAACAGTCTCTACCTTCGCACCAAAAAGGCCAAGCTGACACATGTGCCAGGAGAGGTCAAGTCTTTTGGGTCTAAGGCTCCTCTGCTCAGGGAGCAGAGGAGAGGAGGAGTCAGGAGGGAGCCTGTGGGATTCCTGCTTGATTAAAGCAAAGCCTGCTGTGCAGCCAGGAAACTATGGGAGACAAGTGTGGCGATCAACTTGTTTCAAGAAGCTTCTGCATGAAAGCACTCAGTGGAAGAGGGAAAGCTCACAGAAGGGGCCATCTGCGACGCAAATGAGACTATTAGGTGTACATGGAGGGGTGAAGAAGGTGGGAACCATGAACCAAAGTTACTCAGGAATTTAAGGCAAGGACTGGTCATTCTGCCACCTTCCAACCCTAGTGGACCGCCCTGAGAAGACATTCTGAACGTCCTCTACCCTCAAATGTGACAGGAGTGCACATCTCAGACACAAGCTCCACTGCTTCCTGCTGTGCCCTGGTTCTCTGCACCTGTGGTCCAGAAGCAGACTGCCTGGATCAGAGCACAGCTCCGCCATTTCCTGACACAGCTCCACCACTTCCTGTCACAGCTCCACCACTTCCTATCACAGCTCCACTACTTCCTGTCACAGCTCCATCACTTCCTGTCACAGCTCCACTACTTCCTGCCAAAGCTCTACCACTTCCTGTCACAGCTCCATCACTTCCTGTCACAGCTCCACCTCCTCTCTCAAGTTCTGCCATTTTCTGTGGCACTGCCTGGCCTTGATGGTCCCTATGTGCAAGTGTTAATACCAATGCGTGGCTTTAGCAAGTTGTGGTGAGGACCCTCTATGCACAAAAAGCTGCAATTGTTCATGCCTGGATGTTGATACTACACAAATGTTAAATCAACATAAAATCTTAGGGGCAAACGCGTCCTGCCGAGTACAAGCATTTCCACTCCGCTCCTTACTCGCACAGCAGCTTCAGGGTTTCTGGTTCATCTGTCTGCAAAACAAGTGCAGACCCTGCGTGTCTGGCCCGCTTGACAGTTATGTTTTTTTCACCTCATTTCATCAGTGAGCTGTTTAAGGACTAACAAAATCAGAGTTCTCATCAGACAAGAGCCTGGGGCCAAACCCGGAGGTATCTTATGCAGCGAGAAGGGGCTCACTCTGGGGTTCCCTCTCCAAACAATACCACAACTTTGCACCAAGTACCCGCAGAGCAAGCTGTGAAGTCTGGGAGAAGCCCTTCCTCTAACCAGTGGGAGGGACCTGCCGGGGGATGGAGGGCTATGAACACTTAGGGAACCTAGAAACAGAGCGCTTCCCCAAAGCCCGCCCCTCCTAGCGCTGCCAACCCTGCCTCGCCAGCACCCAGCGCACAGGGAGGGCAGGTCGCCGTGGTCCCTTACCTTGCCCTGATGGTCCTGCTTCATCTCCCAGCCCCGCGGCAGCTCCAGCTGCTTGTTGGCAAACATGTTGAGAAAGCCCACGAGGTCCCGGTTATGCTGGTAGCGCTCAAAATGGTGCGTGTCCCGGCGGACTTTGGTGATCATGTGCTTCAAACACGTGTTGTTTGTAAACATGCGGTAGGCACTCTGGGGAGAGGAGCAGAACCAGGGTCAGCCTGCTGGCAGCCGCACCTGCACCCAGGAGCACTGCCACAGCTGCCGCGGGAACGTGGGGAGGACAGGAGACACGGACTTGGGCTTCACCCCACCTGGACCCATGCCTTGGGAAGGTAGGCAGGCCAGGGTGTCTTGGAGGAAATAACCTATAAAGACGTCGCAGCTCAGATCTTTTCCACGATGGCATTCCATTGCCAAAAGGACAAGAACGCTGGGGTGTCCTCTTTTACAGCGGTGTTACAGCCTAGAACTGGCTTTAGCAAGAATCACGCCATCAAAATGCATCAAACTAAAGGGCTGTGCACCTCAGAGTGAGTAGATACAACCTGTTTTCTGCCACTGTGGCGCCAGACCACTGTTGTGTGCCAGGAGACTCATGGACACACACACACTGGGGGCCACACGTGGGCGCTGGCTGTGCTCTAAACACTAGAGGTATGCGACTTGGGTGCCTTGGACAGTCACCCTCAACTGAGATGCTGCAGGCTGGGGTTTTCCTAGAGGATGAACTCAGTGAATGGAATGGCAGGCAGAACTGTCCGGACTCTCTCTGTGTCCAACAGCCAGTCAGTCAGTCAGTCAGTCAGTCAGTCAGTCAGCCAGCCAGCCAGTCAGCCAGCCAGCCAGTCTGTCTGTCTGTCTGTCTGTCTCTCATCTCTGTCCTTCTGTCTTTGTCTCTATCTCTCTGTCTGTCTCTCAGTCTCTCCATCTCTCTGTTTCTCTCTCTCTCTCTTTCTCTCTCTCTCTCTCTCTGTCTCTCTCTATCTCTATCTCTCTGGCTGAATTCATAGACAGCAACTGAAATACAACTTGAGCAAAGCCCCACTACACTACCCCACAAAGAAATGAGTGTTTTGTCCAAAATTCCATAGATCACACCCATGACACTTAAAGCAGACTCCCAAGTCTACCTTAATGACAGGCTGTACACAGATCAGTCATTCCACCAGTCTTCACCTCACGCCAGGTTCTTGGCAGAGGAAGGGAAATGGGAATGACTGTGTGGAACTGTTTTCTAGAGTCACCAGGATGTGCTACCCAGAGGCCACTGGGACAGCAAATGACCACCTCGGCTTCCTTAGCCTCCCTCCAAGATCAAGGGCTGTAGACTCCTCTCACCTTCAGTACCTCAGGACGGTGGCCGAGTCTGGGACCCTTTGAGTTTTTCTTCTGGGTTCTATCATTTCTTTCAGTCTAAGCCCACACAAATCCCAAAGATAGGAGAGTTCCTGGAAATCGTTTCCATTTAGTAAACATTCTCTGCCTCTGCTGTACTGAGCACTGTTAGCTATTTGGGACAAAACGCAAATGAGCGTGGAGGCAGTGGGCACTACGTCAGCCTCCCTGGGCCTCAGCAGGGTCACACCCAGCTCAGCACGTTCACTGCTGCTCGAGCCCGCTAGAGCTGCTGCCCTGGGCCTGGAAGCACTTCCCCAGCAGGGTCAGAAACAGTGGCCCAGGGCCATGGGGCTCCAGGTGACTGCTAATGACGGGATTTGTACTGAGAAATACAACTTTGCTCATGGACACCGCTGACACTGCTGGTTGTTCTTTCTGAAACATAACCTAAAATGTCCTGGCTAATCCACTGTCATGATGTGATTCTTGCTTTGCTTTAAAATACCTTTCCCATGGGAGCAGGGCAAGGGGAGGAGGCGGGAGGGGACAAGACAGAAATAAGAACTGGAAGCAGAGCCCAGCAGATCAAGGATGCAGGATCACAGCAGATCCGTGGACAGGAAGCAGGTGGGCGGGGCCGCGGATGTTCGGTCTCCATAGAGGTGGGCGTGGCAAAGTGCTAGGCTACAAGGAAAGGGTTTCTCCGCCCTCCGCTGGGGCTTAGCAGTCCTAATCAGCCTAGGACCCTTGTCTGTGTTCACCACTTAGAAAAGAGTGAAGAAAATGGGCCTGATTATTTTTAATCTGACACAAAGGCAGACTAGGAGAGAGCAGGGGCACCTCCTTAAGACAGCTTCTTGTGATGTGATGTGGGGAGTGACTGGTGGACAGGATGGGCCAGGTGGAGACCTGCAGGTAGCTCAGTGGGAGGAGAACGGGAGCAACAGAGCTAGCTGGATTCTCTGCAGGACAGAAAACTTCGTTCTGCTCTGCTGCGAGTTCATGCTTCCTCGTCAGGTATGTCTCTTCCCAGTCTCCCTGTTGGCCGCTCTCTCGTCTCTCATCTTCCTAGCAAGAAATACTCAGAAACACTGAGCCCAGGGTCGATTAATTTTCTTCAGTGGAATGTGCTGAAAGGCAGACTCCCGGCTGCTGCTTGCTGCCGGCTGCCTTCTGCCTGCCCTGCCATGGGCTGCTTCTCCGATGCCCCTGTGCTGCACCACCCTGCTGTGAAGCCAGTCCGCTCTAGCTTGAAACCTCTACAGATTGTGAGGTGATGTAAGCCTTTCTTCCTTGAAACAAATAAAAAGATAAGTCAACGCCTCAGAGCCGCGGTGCATGTGTCTGGCTCCGTGACTAAAGGTTGAGAAGGGAAGACCACTGAGAGGGTATGACAGGAATGTCACTGCCATTGGGCACCAGAATAACAGATTGGGTCATCTGCTCTCATCAGCCGACGGCAGTGTCAGTGATGGTTAATCCTTATTTCTTCTGCAAGCTCTCCTCAATGTCTTGGTTTTTCCTGGCCTAGCCTGTCTTTCACCAAATTCTGCTCTCTTAAGTAACAAGCTTAGGCATAGTGCTGATGAATATTTTTCACATTCAAAAGACCCTTCATCAGATGAGGCAAATTGAACTCCTCTCTCTCTCTATGTGTGTCTCTCTCTCTGTCTCTGTCTCTGTCTCTGTCTCTGTCTCTCTCTCTCTCTCTCTCTCTCTCTCTCTCTCTCTCTCTCTCTCTCTCTTTTGTTCAGGGTCTCACTACTGACTCATAGTGATTCTCCTGCTTCTACCTCCCACGTTCTGGAATTACAGGCGCCTGCCACCACGCCCAGACTCCATCACGGCTCAGCAAGCTCGAGAGCGAACCCTAGCTCCTGCACTTCGCTAAGCAAGCGCTTAGTCCGCTGGGCTATACCGCCGGCCCTGAAGCAAACTGAACTCTTCAGAGAAGAGGACTTCAGCATCCACGGGGAGCAGAGGACCTGCGCAGTCAGACTTCTTCCTGCTCAACTGTGAACAAACCAAGGAGGGTTTCTGGAAGAGTTCTGTTGCATCTGGAAATGTAGATCCTGTCCTGCACAGACAGGGTGTTACATTGTTTTCATCGAGCTTCAGAGTAAATGGAGGGAAATTGAAGCTTTTCAGGGAAAACCGTTCTCTATCAGTTCACCTATTTGGTGTAGGCAGTAATTCTTGACCTGTAAGAATATACTGAGGAATTTTTAAAATAGTATTTTTCTTCAGTAAGTACTAAGGATATCGGGTGTTGGAATTAATACATTTTTGAGAGCTCATCAGGAGCCAGGGCAGTATTTGGCATGCACACTGGAAATATGTTATTCAGTTACATATAATCAAATTTATTTATGTTTTAAAATGCATACCAACTATAAAAGATAGAACTTTTTCTTTTTTAGCGCATATTAGATTAGGCCCACAGAACTATGGGCTTCTTTTTGGGATGCCTGTAACATACCCAGATATTTCTCCTTCCTGGTAACTCTTACTCCCATTTCTTTGCTCCTTTTTAATACAATAAAATTTTGAGTTAAAAGGAGAAATAATTTATCAAGGTAATTTTGGGAGAAATCTGGAAATAGCCAGCAGGGGGCAGTAGAACACACGTGAAAAGGACCAAAACGCAGGAAAAAAACCAACATTTTGTTTTTCAAGTTAGAGTACCCAGGGGTCTAAGGAACTTTGTTTCAGGAAATATTGTTATGTAAATTATTGCTATCTGATATCTATTTTTCATGCCATCTTTAAACATAAGTTACTTTCTTCAAAAAAATATTAAAAATTTCAAGTTAGGATATTCTTTTTATATGTTTTCTCAAAAACATAAACAAGAAATTTACTGAAAGTCTTATAAAAAATTCAGGTAAAATACTACATACAAAAAAACATCAAGATAGGAAGAGAGAACAAAAGTTTGTTCTGTAAAAACAAAATAGAGCAAGGAACACCTTGCATAAAAATTTGTATGCCTCATGCCATCAATTCAGATCTAAGACCTTTAGCAAGAAAGTAATTTCACCACATATAAACCAGAGAAACGAGCCTTCTTAAGTCTCCCAGAAACGCAAAGGTATGTGGCATGGATCGTTATTTTAGCCAGTAGCTGGACAGAAGGAAAAAAAAAAATTGAACGCTCTAGAAAGAATACTTCAAAATCAAGACAGAAAAAAAGCATTTTAGTATCATTTCCAAGTGTAGAAGGAAGAGTACAACGACATGAAAACAAAGTAAGCAAGAAGGTGGTTTCTGGGTTGGCTCAGTTGTTTAAGCACCCTCATAGGCAATCCCAGTCAGGCACAGAGGACCGATGTTCGGTCCCCAGCTGCAAGCGCCTTGCCAGAGCCACCAGTAGGGCAGACTAAGACAGCCAAAAAAAAAAAAAATCCTTCTCAGCTTTGGGCCATCCAAATAGCTCAGCAGATTAAAATGCCTACAAGCTGGCATAGGGGCTGGGTTGGATCCCCAGGCCCACCCTGCCAACCCCACCCCTAGGGGGGCACTGAGACTCAATTAAGACTGGGTGTGGTGGTGCATGCCTATAATTCCAGCTCTTGAGAGGCTGTAAACAGGTAGATCACTATAATTTTGATCTACTAGCAAGACCTTGAACACCCTGTAGACCCTTCCCTAAAATATGACTAACTAACTAACTAAATAAATAAATAAATGAAATAAGCCAGATGACCGGTGAACCATGAGGACTCACACTGCAGTGTAAGTGGCCAGGAGTTCAGACTGCTTATAGCCAGGATGAGCTCCTTGAGCACTGAAATACACCATGTTACTGTACTAGGACTTCCTAAATTAGGAACTGTGCCTTCCTGTGACACCCCGAGGACCTGAAAAGAAAAGGCTCTCGGGGCTTCCACTAGATCTACTTAATAGAATGCCCAGGGAGCCAGAAATACACACTCACTTTTAAGAACTCCCGTGCTGAACCACAGTTTTAGACCCAGCCAGAGGCTCTCAGCCCCAGTCCCACCTCTGCTTAGAGCAGTACAGCAAGAGGAAGCTGGGCAACAGAGGCCGCCAGATACAGCTGTGGGGCCCCGTGATATCGGCAGCCTGAAGTGGCCGCGGCACGGGTGCCCGTGGTGTGGACATCTCCGGGTAATTGGTGGCTTTCTGTATTGATCAGACCGTGGGCCACCTGTTCAAGTCCATCTACAAAGTGTCACCAGCCGGCAGCCAGGCCATACGTTTACATGCAGTCCTTGGCTCCAAAGCCTAAAATTATTTGCTCTCTTGCCCTTTACAGAAAAAAAAAAAAAATCTCTCCCATTTTCTAGATTTAATGGAGAAAATTAAAGGCTGATCATACAAATTACACTTCACAGTATGCCTTTCCAGAGTGAGGGCTCAACACACAAAACAAAGCCGTGGCACCCTGTGTTAGTCACAGTCTCCCAGATCAAGCCAGAGCAGGCCGGCCCCTCAGGCCAGAGCGTGCGCTGGGGCTCCTGCATCTCACTGAGCCCTGCTCCTTCACGCTTGCTGGAACGCCATCTGCCACAGCCACTGAGTCGGCTGGCTGCTGAAACCCGAATGTAGCCGACCAGCAAAGGCATTCGGGCATGCAGTCGCCCACCACTATGGCGGTAGCTCGCTACACGAACTTGATTCATTCCACCGTTCTGGGGAAGAGGGTCAATTCATGAACGGAAGCCGTCAGCAAAATTTTGCTTCTGTTTATAGCTCCTCAGCAGGAGATGAACACCACCTCTGGCACCTTTTCCAAAACTGTAGAACAAATTAAGTCCGTGAGCCAAGGCTCTGCCCTGGTGCTGCTGTCCAGTCAGCCTTCCCGAGGCCTTCCTCTCATCCCCACGTTGCATCTCCTGGAATGCAGCTCTCTCTCCAGAACCCAGCCCAAGTCGGCCTGGGGCTCGGCCACCCCTGATGCCTCACGGGTCCACAGACCTCAGGCTGCCTTGGCTTTCCCACTGGCCTCCCTGGAACCAGCGTTGCCTCCTCTGCCCCCTAAGCTCATCCTCTGCCTAGCAGCCAGGACAAATGTAGAAATGCAACTCACTTCCACGAAGAAAAAACTTTTAGAATAAAATTGGAGTTCCCTGCCAGGGCAAAGAGGCCCACATTCTGCGTGCTGCTTGGTTCTCCCACATGGCGGGTGCGTCGCCCTGGGTCCTGGCCTAGTGCTAGAGCTTCTCCTCAGCAAGGGCTGAGCCTCTGCCTTGCTGGCTCCTTCATGCCATGAGATGGCACCAGTGTGGCCTTCCTGGCCTGTCCCTGGCCTCTCTGTCCTCAAGGATCACACCACAGTACCTGAGGTGTCCTTTCACTTACTCACGTCTTACCTATAGGCACCTCGGTCACTTGCCACCTATCCCCAGAGTATGGACACCCAGGTTAATCACCAAAACTTAAATATTGGTTCAATGAACGGATAGGCAAAATCAAACAAACCTGGGCAAACTCAGTTTCTGATGCCAAGTCCAAAACTCTCCCCACAACCGCTCACTCTTTTGCATTGCTCCACAGCTGCCATCTCTGGGAATTGCTACACATGCGGAGCTCAGGTCTGTGTCACTGACTCGTGTCCGCCACTCCAGCCCCAAGTCAGACTTGCCCAGGTGCTCAGTGCTCCCACGCACACTGCTGCATGGCTCAGCCTGTGCTGACACCTCTGTCAGGATTATGGAGACACCATAATCCTTCACAAGGGTTTTGCAAGTGCTGCTCCTCCCACCGTTAGTTCTTTCAGTGGCAGGAACAGCCCACAGTGGCACACGTGCTATGGGTTCACCACTGCTGGCCCATACTCTCTGGCCACATGGTGTCTAGGACAAGTCTTACTCAGCCTTTGAAACCCACCTCAGATGCAAACCCACCTCCAACCCTTTTCTGAGCAGCCTCCCTCAGGAGTTAGGCCCTAACTCCAGTGGCTTGCCCCTCCTTCTGTGACCTACAATGCATCACCAGAAATGTGCCATCACCGGGGGGTGCTGGCCTAGGGCTGAGCGGGGCTCCTCAAGGAGCCAGCCCAGGAGGGGTCAATGTCCCACAGGAGAAACCTGAGACAGCTCCTCGCCCTTTGTGCTGTGGGCAGGCTCACCTCAAATTTGCCACACTCTGACCTGGGACCACCACCCTTCAGGGCCCTGAGAGCTGTTTCTGCCTACCTCATACACCACTCAGTCATAGTGGCTCTGTTTTCGAAGTTGCTGGACTTAGGGCGATCCAAACGACTGCGGCCCTTTGTGGGATCAAGTCGTGGGCGTGGCTACCACGGGCGGCGGTCACTCCCGGGTGCCATGCGTGAGGAGGATGTTGCCCTGCCTGCTACTCACGGGGTTAGAATGCAGCACGGTGAAGAACTCTGGGCTGATGAGGAACTTCACGGGGGGCGACTGCAGCAGCAGCGTGAGCCTGGATCTGGAGGTAGAGTGCGGCAGGACGCTCTCGCGGCGGAAGTCTGTGGACAGAGCGCCGGCGATCAGGCCCACACGGCCACGGAAGTGGGCCGCGCCTAAAGCGCCTGCTAGGGCCCCCTTCCCGCAAATCCTTTCTCTTTGCTGTAAACCTGTGTGTAAAACCCAACTCTTCTCACTTACACTGAAATAAAATGAAAGAACGCTTTTCGTCCCTATTGTAGCAGTTAGGCCATCCTTAGGCTGTGCTCTACGTGATGGACTCCTTTCCCACTATCATACAGGGTCAGAGATGACGGCCATTCACACTCTAGGTGGTTCTGTGACTCTGTTCCGAGTACCGATAAAAGGTCAAGGGTTGGAAGAGGCTCGTGGGGGACTCAGCCGTGCAGGTGGGCCAGCAGAAGAGAGAAGTCGCCTCCGCCCGACTCGTGCTTCTCGGCACTCAGAGGTCCCCGGAGCGCAGCGGCCCCAGGCTCCTACCTGCGCTGGTTTGGTGAAAGTCGGCGTCCTCCCCAGCCCCGTCCATAGCACTGGCGTTCTCCTCCGGCCTCTCGTTGGTCATGGTTCTGCGGATGCTCTGGTAACTGAAAGCAGGAGCCCGGGGTCACATTCCCAGAGCTTGCAGGGTGGGACTCCCGCTCCCCCAAGCCAGAGGGCACCCCCAGCTCCCCCAGCTCAGCCACCTCCTCCCCTGGCCCTGTTCCTGGAGCCCGGGGGCCATCTGTCCTCTCGGGACTCTGCACTGCCCTGAGTTCTTCTGCCCGTTGCTTGTGCAATTGCTTGTCAAGCCTGTCCAGCCTCTTCCTCACTGGTAAATTTATCTCTTAGAGACAAAGTCATGGCCCTTAGCCAAAGAAAACTGAAGGAAAAATTAGTTTATGTTTCACAGAAACTTATTTTTAAAAAAAGAATGGCCGATTAAAAACGCTTCAGGTGGTAATAAAGATACATCACAGAGAGAGATGGGAGAGCTCAGAAACTTGGCTTCAAATTATTCATCTGCTTTATTGAAAACCATTGCTGAGAGCCAGCTCAAGGGTCTTCGCTGTCTATTCCTGCTGGGGTCCCCAAGCAAGCTGTGCATGTGTGGGTATTTTTTTTTTTTAACCTAGAGAAACCTAGTGAAGTCTGCGGCTCCAAGGGGACAGGCATAGCACAATGACAGGATGTCCTGAGACAGCGGAGTCCCACCTGCAAGCACCCCACCCACACGCCGAGGAGCAAGGAGGCCCTCACCGCCGGTTCAGCTGCTCCATCTGCTGGATGGAGTTGGACCTCTGCAGCACCTGGGGAGCCGGCGGAGCTGTGGGCCGCTGCCACGTTGTGGTCCTGTTCACGTGGTCCACGTAGAAGATCCTGCCGTGGCTATCGATACGTGCCTCCCAGTCTACAGGACAGTGAGGGACGGGAGGTGTGAAGAGAGGGACGGGGACGGAGGAGGCTCGTGTGACACTCCATGGGTGACACAGGCCCAATGACACGCACAGTGGCCCTGCACAACTGGTGTCTCTGACACAGCTGGCCCTTCTACCCAGGCCTCTGGAACCTGCCACTCCTGGGTAGGAAGCCTGCCCTGTGGCTACCATGCCAACCTCATAAAAGATCTCTTAAGTACAGAGAACCTTTCCAGATCTGCCCACAACACTCACCTTTGACATAGCTGTGCCAGCATACATGCATTGGTACCTTAATAACTTCGGTAGTCATAGTAAAATTGATATGACATTTATTTTTACCAAAACTTGATTTTCCTAGTTTAGGTGAAGTACTCATAGCTGGAAACTTCTGTGTTCACACAGCATTTATTCCCAAGTATAGTCAATTTAGTCTTTAGGAGAAAAGTGGGTAACTAATGCTAACCCAGGGAGCAGCCAGTATCTTCTCTAGTGACTTCATAGCACGCTTACCCAACATGCCCAGATTTTCAGGCCAAGAACAATTTCTTCCCTCTAATCTCACACAGATACAGAACGTTAAAATGTCCCTGCCTGGCCTGCCTATATCCCTGCACTCTGGAGGCTGAGACAGAAAGCTCGCCAGGAGTTCAAGATCTGCCTGGACTACAGTGAGTTCAAGGCCAACCTGAATGAGGCAGCCAGACCTTGTCTCAGAACAAAATAAAATAAAACAGAACGAACTTCAGATGATTTACTTGTATGATTGGATGACATTAAGTGTATTATTGTCTGTACATAGACATGTTTATGTGCGCGTTCAGCCCAAAGACAGCCGGACACCTCTCCCCCATGGCGATGGCAGAGACCAGTCCCCTACAGAAGCCCACAGAGCACATCTTCTCCAAAGGCAAATTCATGGGCGCCTACTGCAGCTGGGAAGGGTGATGGACACAGAAACACAGAAACGACAAATATCTCTTCTTTACCCAGTGCTACGGAGTGTGTCTAATGTCTCCCTAAGCCCCGTGCAGCCATGGTGCCGGCTTCCGGAGTTCATGACTGACTCCTGGTCCAGTGCCGGGATTAGGGCGGGCAGGAGCCTGCATATAATGTAAGGGAGGGGGACTGGGCTGGCTCTCTCTGTTCCTCCCCTTTGGCTCTTCCTGCTTTTGTTGTTTTTCACTATCTTGAGCCACTGTCCTCTTCTCTGTGTCACTCTGCTTTGGAGCCAGCCCAGTATGGATTGAAACCTCCATAAACTGCGAGCTACATAAACCCTTCCTTCCCTAATTTTGGGTGTTGGGTATTTTGTCTCAGTAATGAAACAAAAGTAACCAAGAGACCCAGAGAAGCAGTCGGCACGTGCCCACTTCTGTGTGCTGTTACCTAGATCACCCTTCTGCACAGTTTAGCTCTCTCCAGAATCTTCTTGCCCTACCCGCTGGCTTCCTCACAAAGCCATGGTCTAATCCTGGACCCAGTGGGGGCAGGGGGGGTGCAATCCCTGAGACCAACAGCGTCGATGCCTTGGGGGACAGAGCAAAGGCCGCAACGCAGGTCTCTGGCAGCTCCCAGACGCAGCAGGCCCTGGCTGCAGCCCACACCTCCGCTGAAATCTATGTTTGGCTTGTCTCAGCACACCGTGATTTAAGGCAAATGGCGAACTTTATGGACACAGCTCCAATCCCGTGGACAGGACATTTCCAAAGGGCCTGGTGCTTAGCCTGGGGCACAGTGGCAGATAACAAGTATAGGAAAGAAGCTCCACGAGCTGAGGTCCAAAGCCTCTGTTCTATCCCCTGGCTTTGCTCCCAACCGCCTTCCCCTCTCAGAGCTTCCAGAACCACCTGCTCCCATCTCATGCCTGTCTCCCATTTCCTGGCCTCGGCCAGGAAAACTCACGCGCGGCTCTGTGTCAAACCAAACGCACACAAGAACATGTGGCCAGCCGTTCTTTCCTCCAAGAACATTTTCTTAGTAGCTCTTGATTTTAAAAATGCTGACTCGGTCGATTAGAGATTAAAAAAAGAACAGAGATCAGCTGTAGGAAGCAGAAAGCAGTGCTGCCGGCCTTCCCAGGAAAGGTTGTTCCTAAATGTGGCTCCCTGTTTTCTGGCCGTGAAGGGAGAAAAGAAAACCCACAGTTGCATACTTTCCATTTCTTGACAAAAGAAACTGAAAATAATTTTGAAAGATAGACCTTTCCCTTGGAACTAACTGAAAGGGATTTGCGGAGCACGAGGCCCTCCGGACAGCTGGACGGAAGCAAACGGGGAGGCCAGGGAGCCGCCAACACCCTCGCCACGCCGCCCTGCACACAGTGTGCAATACACAAACACGATGCGATGGAAATCATGGTTCCTGTAGTGCCTTCCACAAAGGCCAGACGTAGCCGTAAGTCACAGGGCAAGAGAGACATTTCCGAGTTCAATAGGGAGAACAGAAGGGTGGGATGAAACTTGCCTTTCTAGGAACGCAGGGTGTCAAAGGCACACTGCGCCTGTCCCTGCCAAATGCTGCATCTTCACACTATTATTCTTCCTGAACCCCCATGAAGAGCCCCCCCAACATGTTGGCTCCAAGTGGACCTGCAACATGGGATCACGACAGCCTGTCACCCTGCCGGCCTACTGACGAGGTCACCATCACTCCTACCAAAGCAGTCAAGTCCTACCAGGCAGACACAGGCAGCAAGGGACCCAAGGGAGGCTGGGCCTTGGCCACATCCAGCCAAGTCACGTCACGGGTGCGCCTGCTCACGCATCGTGTGTGTCCTTCTGTGAAGCCCAGCTTCTTCTTGGGATAAGAAAGCCACTGGAGCAGGTTTTGCAGCTCGGGGGTCTTTTCAGACGAATGATGATAAACTCAGATGAGCAGAGCTGGGAGCCTGGGAGGTCAGCACTTCCTCCTGCTGCTATGGTGTCCAGCAAGACGTGCGATCAGGGTGCATGGAGAAGGAGTGATGAGTGGTGCGTGCGCATACATGTGTGTGTGCGTGTATGCATGTGTGTGTGTGTCGCAGTGTTAGAAAACTAGAGGGCAGAACTTGGTATCTTCTGAGGTCTCTTCCAGCTCTAAAGTTCTATGAATCTTTAAAATGATGTCCTTCTTATTACATTAGCACCTGGCAACATCTCAGTATCAGTTTCTGTGTGCATTGGGCACTGTCTCTAATTTTCAAGCATGGCTCTAAAGTGCAGGGCCAGGGATATAGCTCAATGGCATAAGTGCATAAGGTCCTAAGTTCAATCCCTGGCACCAGAGAGAGAGAGACAGAGACAGAGACAGAGACAGAGAGACAGAAAGGGGAGGGAG